>JASSUY010033803.1:0-63559 GCA_032466535.1 Forpus xanthops
TGTGTATGAAACCAATATAATCCACGATACAGAAGTAGGGAGGAGAGAGGTAAGAGTAAGGCGTTGGAATTCATTAAGTAGAAAGGTACATAACATTTAAAATTTTTAGTTTCTACAAAATTTCATGGCTAAATTTTAATTCAAACAAGCAGCTTTTCATTGGATTATGAGACTTCTAGAGCAACACATTCTCCCAATTAACAAGGGAAAAGAAGGCTGTCAGAACCAAGTGAGCCATTATCTGACTAATTAAACAGCAACAGGGAGTAAAAAAGCTACCACTCAAAAAAGCCCATAGTTAAAAGAGCCTGAAAGGAATGTGAAGCACGTGTTTTGTCAGCGCTGGAGTGAAGCTCAAAACAGGTGCTTCACAACACTAATCCCCAAGGAAAGCTGCAGTTGTTGGGGAATGCAGAGCTGAGGGCTATTGCTAGCGGCAGCTCTCTCCTAACTACAAGACTACGTTGTGGTTTTGAGGATAGAGAGACTAATGACATTTAACTGTCAAACATTTAAGATGGGAGCTTTTAAGAACTGACTGGTAATGAGGCAGAGAAAAAAAAAAAAAAGAAAAAGCGCCTGCTATCATTTCATGCTCTTTGGCATCATTTTTACAAACTAAACAACCCCAAGGCACTGGAATTACTTCCAATAACATCTTTTCCAGGTATACATCATAAGCCTAATGATGACAAAAGTAGATCAATGAATAATCCCTGCTTCCAATTGTCTTTTTCAGAAGAGGACCAACATCACACCGTTTCTAAGCTCCTGCTTTACACAGATTTTCATCAGAAGACAACTCTTTTCTTAGAAACCATATGAAATTTTACCCCCTCTTAACATATTTATAATAGTATTTCAGAGAAATAAGATTTTTTTTAGACTATATTTAAAAGTTTAAAAATAGAAAGAGAAGAGTCAAAATGGTAACTGAATAAATACTTTAAAGGCAATGTACCATAAAGAGAAAAACAGGAACTCTTACAGAGGAAATGGCAAGTGAAACAAACCAAAATGAGCTAGAGCTAATGAAATAAAAATTCCACCAGAAAATTAGAGAAAAAAATGACAGGGAGGATAATCAAATAGAGAAGGGAAGAAAAAATTGTCTTAACAAGGAAAGAGAGAACTCAGACAAATAAAGAACTCTCAGTAGAGCTTTTTGGCATACCTACACTGTTAACATACTGTTAATATGACAGCAAACCTGTTTTTTAAACACAAAGCACTTATTAGAAACCTAAAAGAAAAATCCTCAATTTCCTAGCTGTTACACTGTACCTGAATCCATTCTCATAGTGTAAAAATTTACTTAGTATGCAACAACTTCTACTGTATTTGAAAACTTTAAAATAAATTGTTTTTAACAGTTTCTCTGAAAAGATGAAGCACTACCGTGGTGAGACCAGACCTTGGTTACGCTACAGAGCATAATTCACGTGCATGGTATAATTCAGGAGATTTATATTAAAGTAAATTGAAGTAACTCATGAACCACTGAATAAACTCTGCTGCTTTGAACACTCGGTTAAAGTTTCTGTTCATCAAGCCTAACTATCTGTTATAAGCAGAAGGGCTGTTTCTCAAAACACACTCAAACTCCACATATAAACCCATAATTCTACTCAGCTACTGCTGATGAGTCTGAGTAACTTGCCAAACAATGTTATCTGTCACACATCTACGATAAATATCATTCAAGGAGCAATCAACCGCCAAAACATAAAATAACTTGTGCGCTTCCCCAACGCATATCAGCCTGCTTCTTCTCCTCACTCTCTCTACATACTCTAAATCCTGGGGTTTACTCCCTGGTTTCTATTGGATGCTTCTGAATGACAAAATAGGTTAATTTAATGAAGATTTTTAGAATAATTAGTTACAGGTATCACAAGTGTTCATTGAAGAATATTGGGTCATGTGTGGCTTAGAAAGAGGTAACACACTGTTTAGAAAGCAGAAAGCCCCCCTCATGTTTTTCTATGGTTAAACATATTTCACAGTCTAACACAACCTAAATCAAATACCTAGCCTCTCACACTGGTTAAAAACACAACTGCATGTGCTTTCCAGCTTGTCCAAAGCTAACATTACTTTATCTTAACAAAATCTTCCATAACCATTCCTTGATAACAATGCTGAATCAGCTTCCTAAACTCTTGTCATGGCTTAACTCTAGCCAGCCACTAAGTACCACACAGCTGCTTGCTCACTCTCTCCCAACCCTGCAAAAGGATGTGGAGGGCAATCAGAAAAAAAGTAGGAAACACAAGAACAGTTCAGTAATTGAAATAAAGTAAAACATAACAATAATAAAAATATAGATAAATGAAGGCCAAGAAAGAAAAGTGATGCACAATACAACTGCTCACCTCCCACTGATTAATGTTCAGACTGTTCCTGAGCAGTGACTGGCGGCTCCTGGCCAGCTCTCCCAATTCATGTACTGACCATGATGTTTTATGGTATGGAATACTCCTTTAGGTAGTTTAGGTCAAGTGTCCTGTTCTCTGCTCCCTCCCAGCTTCCTGTGCCCCTCCTCACTGGTAGAGTGCAAGAGACTGAAAAGTCCTTGACCAGGGTAAGTGCTACTGAACAACTAAAACATGGGCATGTTACCAGCATTGTTCTCATCCCCAATTCAAAATACTGAACTGCACCAGCTAGTAGGTAGAAAATTAACTATATCCCAGCCAAAACCAGGACAATTTTACACTCTTTTCAAAACAGAAACAGCATGAGAAACAAGGTAAGTCTTTTGAAAAGTCTATTCAAAGGAAAAGCTTTAATAGCGCGGGTAACTCTGACCTGAGATGCAAACTAAGGTCCCAAGTTCTGATAAGCAATTAAAATCATCCCAAGTCACCATTAGAACTTCCAACAGTCATTACAAGATACACAGGAAATACCATCAACACCATCAGGACTTTCTTTGTGTTTTTCCTGAGAGAAATTTCTTAACAAATTCTCCTTAATAGACAGGAAGTCCCATCCCCTATATGTGGGTTTTAAATTTAAACTGAGGCCTCCAGCACATCTGTAAATGTAGTTGGCAAAAACAAGTTGCTGGTTTTATTAATTATGAATCCAAAAGGGAACCACTACTGCATGGCCAAGAAGCTCTGGGCATGTTTAGACATCTCAGCCCAAGCACATTTCCCAAAGTATTATTTACAATTTTCTTTTTAAAGAGAAGATTCAGATGTGCAATAAAATCAATTTAATTTCTTCCACTTAAAAATAAGCTTGAGGATTCTTTATCCCTTAAGCTACAGTAATGAATACTGAGCTTCCAATAAGAGGGAGTGAGAAAGTTATGCAGTGAAGAGTATATGCTCAGAATTTTTTTTTAAAGAGGATATGTTTATTCTAATTCAAAGGTCAGTAAGATCTTAACTTCCTACTAGGACAAGCACAACACAAGGGTTTTTCTTCTGTGGTATTCAAATAACTTTTAGCAGTCTTCAAAAACCCCCGTGCATCAATTTTTGGATTTTAAGATACTTTATGTAGAAGCTTAGACACACCAGGAGCATCAAAAGATATAAATATAGCAGGTTAGAAGAAAGATACTAGTGTTAAGACCAGTTACAGTTTGTTTGGAAAATATTTTTGGAGAAAACTTATTATACCCAAAGAACAGGTAATGCACTTTTCCCTTAAACAATTTAAGGGATTTCAGGCTCTGATCAATTTTGTTCCAGTTTTCTTTCCAACATGGCTTAAATGAACACAGAACACCTCTAAAATACCACTGACATTGTTATGCTTTCCCTTTAAATACACAAGCAATACAAGAATTCAGTTTTAGAGGCTGGGAAGTCACAGCTAGTAGCTTTAATCCACAAATACAAATTAAAAGCCTTTCATAAAACTCCTCAAAATGGAAAGTGTTTCAAATCAGTAGACTGCAACAAACAACTAGAAAAGTCCCAAATGCTTTGTGTTTACTGCACTTTCACATCTTCTACATTTCATGGATTGCTTTTTCGCGCATAATTTATAAAGAAATATTTACTTAATAAAATGAAGACTGTTAACAGTAACAAGAGCAATTCTGAAAACTGACAGAAAACTTCACTTCCAACACTTTTAACAACCCCGAGTCAGACTCCACCCTTAATTTTAACTGCATTTGAAGAAGAAAACCTAATCATCAAGTTATAGCAGAAATGGCACTGCATGATTTGTATGTGCGCTAAGCAGAACTGATTATAAGAGTTGCAGACGTGGCTTTAAAATACCACACATTCAGAGTGTCATTTAACTCTGTTCTGTCTCAGAAGCCAAGCGCCAGCTCTGTTAGGCTGGCAAGACTGTACTTTCACTCATATAAGGTGCTTACCTTCAGCATAAATAAAGGTTAGAACCTTTCTAAAAGCCATCTCCATCAGAGGGGCATTTTATTTATTTATGAAGTATTCCTGCACCTATTAAATACTGCTGGAGTTTACCTAATCTGTGTGATTTTCTATGCGGTTTCAGTAGCCAACAGTATTTGGTAGCACATGGAGAGAATCAGCAGACTACAGAACCAATTATTAATTTTGCTTTGAACTGAAACAGAAATAATACCTTCCTCAGAAACACATGGCACTGAATTTTCATCTCAAAAGGTATTTCATAGCAACAAACCAGAAAATTTTTGATGCAGGAATAAAAATTTGGGAAAATAAGCATTTATGCTGACATATAATATCGCTTCCTTGAAAGGGCGTGCAAGTTAAACCATGAGTGAGTAAATGCAGCTTAGAATTCCAGCTGACTACTTTCCCATAATTTCACGGAATTTCCAGCTCAACAGAAAATCCCGTCCAGAGATGTTTTACAGCCACACCTTCAGAGATTTTAAGTGCAGTATGAACACTTAGCACTGTTCCCAGCAGCTGAATTTACACACTCTTTATATGGGCAAAGGATCCCTACAAATGCAGAAACAACCCAACAAAGTGAAGCCAGACGAATGACAGAGCACAGAGTAAAAGCAGGAGCAAGGTAAAATATACTGATACAAAATGATACACAGTAAGTGACGAGTTAATAAGCATGTCACCATGTTGAATGCAACAGGAGCAGTAGCTAGAAAACCTCCTTTAGGTGTACTCTTAAAAAAACACTCCCCATAAGCTGCTTCAGGACATGCCAGTAAAAAACCATGAGTCTAAGTCTGGCTATGTACTGTGGCTATGTTTGGATGTCCTTTGAAAAAATCTAGCTAAGCCATACAAGAGAGAATATAATAGTCGTGTATTAGTACAAATCCTTCAACAATTCAGACGATTATCTAATAACACATGAAACTCTTCAGTAAACATTTCACATTCCTATAGACACAAGATGCCAAGGTTTACTAGGCACAGAACCGTTGCTTCTTCTTCAGAAAGATGGTCCTGTCTTTTTTGAGGCAATGCTTTTAGAAAGGAACAGTGGATGGGTTTCAAAGCAAACGATTTAGTGTACAACTAGTTAAGCAATGTAAAAGAACAGCAGAAGCTGAGAACTTTCTGTGAGAATATAGGAAACCTCTGGCAAGATGGACAACTCTTGAGTTCCAGGAGACAGGCTGAACACCAAGGGACTCAGGTCGGCTTGAAAGAAAGGCACAGGTATCAACCCAAACATGCAGCTGGTTCTCACCTCTTTGGATTATCAATATATAATTGGCTTGTATTGGAAAAAAGGTAAGCACAAGCATTTTTAACTCTTTTAAATCTTAGCTGAGGTTTAACTATTTGATCCAATCTCAACAACAATTATGGCCCACAGCAGTTACTGGCCCCGCAAATCCCATTTACTGGATTAGCAGGGGTGAAAACAGTTTTGACTTCCTTTGCACAGGAGTATTTCCACAAAACAAGCCCTCGATTTTACAAGTAGCTGCAATTTTAAAATTAATTTCACTGAAAGAGAATTAGCACAATTTATCACTGTGAAAGAAGCATCTCCCAAGAAAATTGTAAGCATGTCCAACTCTATGTACCTTTCTTCCCAGGCAGATTTTACTCACTTTTCACAAGAGAGTTAGTAACTTTAAATGTATTAAAGTATTATATTTAAACAAATATGCTCAGACCAGTTAAGTTCATCATCCTTAAAAATATCTACTTATGCATAAAATACAAGATGCATGTGAAGGAGGATATTATAATTACATAGAAAACATGGGAGTAAACCAGATCATTTTCCATTACAGTATACACTCACAAAAAAGCCCAGCATGAAAGGTGACTTTGAAATTTCTTTTGGTACGCTTTCACAACCTGTGCAGACCAGTTTCAACCTGTAATAAAATATTAATGCCCAAAAAAAGGCAAACTGAGTACATGCAAAGGAAATCATGCTTGAAATTTATCAAGTTCTTGGAAGGTATTAGAAAGTTGGTAATGACAATTATCTCTAGACTTTTAGACCTTTAACATAACGTTTTTATGATGCAGGAGGATTACCAGAAACATGTGGTTAGAAATTACACTGTTCAACATTTTCATAAACACCACAGAAGACAGCAAGGCAACACAGTTTGTTAATGCTGTATTGTCAGTTTAAAGCTTGCTAAAAAGAACTACAGAAAAACTTCACAATACTGAGCAAATGAATTCAATCTATTAGATCTTCCCAAAAGCTAATAAATGTAAAGAAACATGAGTGAAACAGCTGACTGTGCCCATTTATGAGTTCTGGCTCATTCAGAAGATACTTTTGGTTATGGGTGTTCTGTAAAAAACACGTATCTGCCATGGTTTTTTACTACTGCTGTGCTCCTAACAGAATATTAAAAAATTAACAAAACACCCTTTTCTGATGGCAGTATTTTTAAAGATACATGTGGTTCCCAACACCCAACTTTAACAGCTTGCAAAGACTTGATAAGAATAATTTAAAACACCATAACACCAAAAATAGAGAGGTAACACTGAGGTAAAAGTGCTGCTGATAAGCATGCTGGCACTAAACATACTAAAAAGTCTGACTTGGTAACTGAAAAAAAGAAAAAAAAGGTTTACAGTAACAATATTGCTCTTCGTACATCAAAATTCATACTGTGGTATTTTAAGTGACAGTAAGGCCAGTCATTTTTTTTTGGCCAACATGCAGTAAGGAACAACAAAATCACAGAATAATTTTCACCAGAAGAAACTACCTCATGTCTGCTAGTCTGATCCCTCACTCAAAGCAGGGTGAGCTAGTTAAACCCAGCTGTTCATGGCATTGTCCAGTCAATGACTTAAGTATCTCCAAGCACAGTCCCTTTGGAATCCAGTATTTAACCACTTCCTTGGTGATTTTTTTTTTTTTTTTATTTTTTGCCTTTTATACAATGGCAATTTCTTTGTTACAACTTCTATCAGTTACTTCGCATTCAATCACTGTAGACCTCTGAGGAGAGCCTGGCTTTGTCCTCTATACCCTCCCATCAGTTGGAGATGGGATCTCCCTTTAGCTTTTGCCTCCCCAGACCATTTTTTTCAGCCTCATTTTGTGCATCATGAGATTATTGGCTACTGTTCTCCATGCTGAATTTGGTATTACTTGAGTGTGAATTTTGGCCTCTTCTTCCCACTTAATTACAAAAAAGCTTTTTTTATGGTTTTAGTTTTTAGCTCAGAAACAATTCCTGCAAAGTAAGACAGCAAGAGCCTTCATGATTTCTTGGAAGCATGGTTAGACAACAGTATCTTCAGATGAATTATTTTCCAAGAAGAAACACATGCCATTTTTTTTCTAAAATGGAAGCGCCAAGCTTTTCTCCTTTAAGAAATGAATCGCATACTTCAAGGTTAAATGCAATATGCAGCTCACTTAACAGTAATTTCCTATGTTTACACATTGTCAAAAGGGACTTGACCTTTCATCGCTGTCTATGAAAATCTAAAGTAAGTGGAAATGCACCTTGCAATAGCTACATAGCAGCTGGCTGCTTTAAGAACCTGACAGCAGTTCATGGTGATTTGGTAACCTTTCAGCCCTAGATCAAAGGTGGCCCAGTCTCAGGGTAAAAACCTTCAAACAGGTGCCTGGTGCTCTGCTAGTACCCACCCCAACAGAACAAAGATCTTTCATTAGGCTTTGGCAGGCATGAAATGTCTATCTAAACACGCTGAAATTTCCAGCACAGTAACGTTGCTGCTGACATTTTTAGCCCTGTAGAAAAGCCCTATGTGCAGACAGAATATTAATCTTATTCAAGATTAACATACACAAGGGGCACATACATCATAAATATGGACAAAGCTAATGTAATTTTTCTTTGAAAAAGAAAATGCAAGCAACCTTCAAAAAGTCTAAAGTAACCTAGATAATGACAAAAAAGTTGAATCTGTCATTTGCTGGTCTGGAAGGCAGAGGATGGACAACAAGATACTTGAAACAGGTTATGTAAGATACTTGAAACAGGTTATGGCCTATAGAAAACGTCACTTTGAGTTAGCACAGCACCAGGGTGTTATTCTCCTTCCCACACAACTTGCAGTATGTCTTGCAAAACATCTTGAAAATAAGTTTTGAAGAGCATGAACAGACATTACCAGTCCCCACCAGTCAGCAACTAAGCCACTAAGGTAATATCTATGTTCTGGTAATTCTGCCATTGCAGATCAGAGCAGAATTTTATATGTATTTTGTTCAAATGTCTTGATTTCATAAGAACACTGGCATTTGAGCTACCTCTACGTACCAATAAAATAGTACTAAGATTTTTTTAACAGCATTGAGCTGTATTCCCAATGCAAATGTTTGCCCCCCTCCATGAATAAACATTTACTACTTGTCTACAGAATTCATTACAATTTTTTTCTACCTGTAACTGCACTCTGTATTACAGCTACGTTTTTCAGCAAAACTCACAACAGTAAATGTGAACTGGTAACTCTCAAGCCTAGTGATAAATGTTTACTGTTTTTCCTAATCCATGCTGCTTTTACAGCTGTTTTCTTTGCTTGAAGTGCTGAGATGGAAATCAAAAGGTGCCAATTCCTTTCCCCAGGCCTCATTTTATTTATGTGGATCCTCCTGTCAGGAGTCTGAGTGCATTTCCAACACCCTGGGGGTTTAGCAGACAGAAGGGCTCCATAAGGAGAAGACACATCTTGAAAACACCACCCAGCTCTGCTTTCCTCCTTGTAAAAATATTACATTCATACTACCTAATAAACATCTTCTCTGTGCTGTCCAATGTCTATTATCATCTTCATAGCTATTCACCTGTTGATGCACAAAGATCCTGAAGGAGCTCTCTCTGCAGATACTCATGTAGCTTCAGCTACACCATTTGTTTCACAGCCAGATAGAAGCTCAATTCTCCACCCAGGATTACAAACTACAGTAGTTACTCCATGGCCATAATGGCTGCTCAAACTGAACTGTAATTTTCTTGGAAGCCTTGGATCATTTCAATACTAGGTAAGTTTTCAGTTCAATATGATAACCAGTGATAAGCAGCTCAGCTGCCCATTATACACTATCTTCGTTACTCTAAAAAGATCAATGCAGCAGCAGCATAACTTGGATCTCCTGGAAAGCCTGTTGCAGATGGAATGACCAAGGACTCATTACCCCATCAGGCCAAGCACTCTCACGGAACCAGCACTTTCAGCACAAGCAAACAACATACAGCAAAGGCTCCACGCCACTTGTGGTCAGCACAGATTAGACTGTTTTGGCACTTGGTTATTTCCCAACAAGTCCAAAGTCATCTTTTGCAGACTGGATTTCTACACATTGGTCTTGAACAACTGCCAACAGCCTATGGTTGTGACAAAGGGCATAGTACCTGAATGAAGAAAGGAGAACAAGTATACTGACAGTGACCAGGGTCAGCCAACAGTCCTGTGGTTGCTGAGCAAGTCTACAGTGAATAAAAACACTAAGCCAGGTAGTTTACACATTAGGATACAGATCAGCGAGGTACATGGTTTGACAACCACACAGCTGCAATGACTAAGGCCAAGGGCTTGACCTTAAAGACAGCTCCTGACAGAAAGCAGAACCCCAACAAGACTTCTCACAGGTCTTTCCACAGCACTCTAACTCAGGATTACACGGCTGCACCATATCCAAGATGACCTTCAGCACTGGCAGCCAAACGAACCGCTGGAGGATTGGGTATCCGGGGACGCCTATACTGCAAGTACCTATTGTTCCTCCTTATTGGTGATGGTGCAGACACCAGTGGCAGCAAAACCTTTCCTTCTTATTCGTAAGACTTGTAACACAATTTAAAAAACCCACACCTGTATCTATTTTTCCAACAGTGATATTTCAGCAAAGCTATAAGTAGCCCAGACAATAAAGCTGTCTGCAGTTCAAGAGGAACAAGAGGAAAGGGAGAAAGCTCCCACCCTATGCCAGATCAGATTTCCTTTTTTTTCTGCAAACACATACGCCATGTGATCCAGGTACAGCAAGGGCTTCAGAATTAACTTTAAAAGCATGATTGCAATTTTAAAAGAAGTCCTGACAGAGCCGTCCCTAAGGCTTCACGGATGTTTTTAAAAATAAAACTAAGACCAAATATGGTAGCTAAAATATGAGGGTAAAATAAAACACAGTATACCAGCTCAAAAATTCAGCTTAAATATTATATGAGTTTAGTGATAAAGCAGTATCTTTTCCATTACAACAAATTAGATCAACTAGGACCAACTGACAGGCTTGTGCCCCTACACTTTTGACATTTAAGTTTTTAGCTCTTATAGCTGCAAAAAGAAATTCTAGTAGAAATTTAATCTCATACAGCCACAGATGATGTAGAAGGACAACTGCAAAAGCAGCACAGATTGGGACAAACAGTAAATGTGTCATTAGGCTTCAGATACCAGCTGATTTTTACTGCTATTAATTTTGTATGTATTATTCTGACAGGCTTCATTTTGGAGGCAGATCAGTCCTGGTAGCACCAGAGCGGCTAGTGAGATGAGGCACACAAAAAAACCCCACAACTCCTGCATACATGTACACATGTATGGAAGAGATGCTTTTCCCATCTCAGTGTCAAGCAAACTCTGTAATACCAGAGCCATGTCTTATTTCCTAGGACCTGAAAAATGCAAGAGAACCTCCCAGTTATTCCTTATTTGCTTACAAGAAAGTCCACTCTCATCACCCATTAAAAAAACCAAAAGCACCAAACAAAAACATAGCAACAAAGCAAACCACAAACCCCTTTAACCTTTACTGCTGTGTACCAAAATTTTAGATGTACTGCACCAAGAATTTAGGTCTTAAGAAAAATTTTCTTAAAAGAAATAAATAAATAAATCCATTGTTTCCACAATTTCATATCTGATTGGAGCAAAAACAGGAATGACAAATTCACTGACAAGAATCTCAGTATCATATTGAGACAAAGGATTACTAAGGTTCTTCATGACAACACTTCATCATTATGATTCCAGTGTTTTTTTGCTCTCCTAACTTGCACCTTTAAAAGATAGTGCTTCTTTTCTCCCCTTCCAAAAGGCAGCATCTATCAGAGAATTAAGGTGATTTGTGCAGACTGAAAAGCAAATGCCTGTCTACAGGTCAGGCAGTTGCATTTCTATTCCCTTGACAACAAGCACAGTCCCTATTCTAACTCAAGGGAATTTTATCCCATGCCCCACCCCCAGACCAAAATGAGAATCTTCTCAAATACATCCAGTCCCACTTCAGACAGAGAAAGAGCTGGCTCCTCTTTCAAAGGGTAAAGAGAAATTGTGATTTCTTAATACGTGAAGATCAGTGCTACTGTGTAAAGGAGCAGGCTTCTGAGCATTCCCATTTGTTGGGTTGCTTGGGGTTTGGGTTTTTTTTTTGTGTTTTTTTTTTTTTTTTTTTAACTTTCAAAGCAAAAATTTTTTTCAGTGTATGAAATATTAATGAAAAAATAGGCTTTTCAGTACTAACATCAAGCCAACCTCAGTGAAAGCTGAGGAGCAAAGGTAATTAAGAACTGTATTAGCTGTGCTTCTTGCATATAAATGCCATTGTTCAAGGCATGCTGATCCCAGCTAATACATGTTCAGCTGTCACAAAAAGTTCTAAACTAAAACAGCCTTAAGACAAAAAAAAAAAAAAAAAAAGCTTTGATTGGTTAACAGCCAGCTGAAGAAATAAAAGAACCCAAACCAAAGCAATGCAAAATTTTACTGACTGCAAAAATACAGATCGAGGCACACCGTATTACACAGAGGTGTCATACCAACATGTATTTTCTTTATGAATTATATAAACTGCAGATTTGCAATGCACTAATTCTGTAAACCCGAAAGAACGTATTCTGTGCAGAAATTTCACATTCAGAACTGCACACAGCGACAGGCACATAAGAGCTTGCTTGTTAAAGCTGAACTGCATCTCTTCTATGAAATGCTTTCTGAATACATAAAGGATATTTTCAGAATAAATGTCACGCACCCCCACTCCTTCCCAACAACACTTCCAATTCTTTTATGAGCTGCAGTGGGTTTTAAAGGAGCTCTAGTGGAAGGATTTCCACAAAAAAGGCTTTGAAAAACATCAACCGTCTGCCCTTATTCTATAGAAACGGTAAAGCGGTAACTTGGCTCTTCCCTCCCCCACTCAGTACCTTTCTGGGGTAATGACTTCACATCCTTTGACATCAGCACAGCTTGAAAGGGGGATGGGAGAGTTACGGCAGAAAGCAGTAAAACCTGCTTTTAGCTATGCATGCAATGCCTGTGCGAATTCCTAAATGTTCCCTAAACACAGAGCAGAGGACGAGTTTTGATCTGCGCCGGTTTTATCGCCAAATACTAAGTGTTGGGGCTAGAGGCCTCCTTCTCCCCTTTACCCGAGCATCACAATAGCCATTTATTAGCCCGTCGGAGGGTCGCGATTCCCTCTCGCACGCACAATAACTCACCTCTAATATGCAAAAGGGCCACGGGCTGGAACGGCCCATTGGAATTGGCTGCGTCAACCACCATCCTGCTGCTAGCTCTGTTACATGTCAACATCTAGGCTCCAGCAGGCAAGGCGGTGTATTCCTTAAGGCAAGAATCCAGCCTCCATTTTAGTTTAAAAAAAAAGACAGAAACCGAAGCGCTCTGCAGCTGGAGGGAACTGGCTAGTGAGTGATGTCAGCGGGCGGGAGGAGCCCCATTGGCCAACGGCAGCAACTTCAAATGACACCGAGGAGGCCGCAAATGAGCGGAGCCTGGCGCGGGGTTGGCACTGCGCCCTGCGCGCCCCGCGGCCGCGGCCCCTGGCAAACCGTTGGCCAAAGGAGGTGACGAGTCTCCGCGTTCGCTTATTTTAAACCGGGATGATGTTATTGCTGCTCTGTTATCTCCCCACAAATAATAATCTGTACGCACCTGCTAGGAGGAGCGCAACAACTGGATCTTTCTTTCCTGAAAGAGCCAAAAGCTGAATGTTTCCTTCAGCAAGGCCGTCAAGAATTACCAAACAGGAGCTCAATGTAAGCATAGAGAAACGCAGCACTGAGGACAACATCTACAACTTGAACTTACAAGAGCCTTATTAAAAGGTAGTTCACAGTCAGATACGGGTACAGTAACAACAAAATAACAACCTCATAAGCATTCCCATGAGGGGGTTTAGATTGGTTTCTACTGTGTGTATTAAGAATAAAAACACTCTATACACTTGACATGCAGAGGATGAGAACCCCATGTTTCATGGTCATAATATTAGATTCATTCTAGAAATGGACCCATTTTAAATTTAAGTTAATGTCATTAACCTTGTATAATGCAAACCTTACGTTTTCCTTTCCAGAAAGTTCAGTAATCATAAACAACTTTTTTACTATTATCAAAACCTAAGGTACTGCAGCACTAAGAACCAGTATAGAAGCATACGGAAACAGTTTTGCTGCACAATCCCAGAAACACAAAAAAGTACGGCATGACAACTTCTAAACTTTATTTAAATTAAGTTATTTCAAACAACCTTTTCTTCATCACACAAGACTTGCACATTTATTTTTATAAAGACCTATCTGAAGAACCACTTTGCCCACTAGGTACTGCACATCTGGGAGTGACGTTAAGTGTCAGTGTACTGCTTCTCTCCAAATCCTGCTTGCACCAGTATGTCATCTTTAAATATTAGATTACTTGATCCATGGCACTGACCTAACTTCCAACTGCTAAAAAAAGGGAGTACATTAAAAAAAAAAAAAAAAAAAAAAGACTTAGAGCTGTACTGAATAATACAGAATCGGATGACAGGAAAAGAATAACTGGTGTGTATATACATAAATATATTTTATATATATATAAAGAAGATTATTACCTATAACACATCAAGAAATCAATTGGATTTACTGATTGCTGACAAGATCTACTTCAACATAGTACCTCCTAGATGTTACAGTTGAAGGAGGATATAAACCTGATGAGAAAGCCCAAAGATGGTCAATCTAGAAAATATTACTTAGTTAAAAAAATAAAGCTGCTGCGATGTATGCTGTTGGGTTTTTTTATGTGTTTGAGTGTTTGTTGGGGAGGGTTGACTTGTTTGAGGTTTGGGTTTTGTTAGTTTTTTTTTTTTTAATAGGAAAGATTAGACTGAGAATATCCAAGTATTTTAAAGAGTAACGATGGAGATGAAGGGAATTTTTTCCTATGTTCATTACAGACAGTAAATTTCTCCTACATCAAGAAAGATTAGGTTAGATACTAAATGAAATCCTCTTGCAAGAAGCAGACTGAAACAAAACAACAGTCTGTAAACTTTCCAGTAATTTAAAGAGTGACCAAACATAATGAGTTGATACAAATGTAGCTCATCCTGCTTTTGAGAACATTAAAAGGGACTACCTGAAATGGATGCCTTTTTAAACCTTTTTCCTAAGACAACAGAGATTGAAATAATTTGTCCTTCCAGTCTAGACAAAAACAAGGGAGGCACATTCTCAAAATGGGTATACCTTAGATGTGAAGATCTTGTCTTATAAAACAAGAAGGTATCATAGAGACAAGCCTTTAATAAAAAGCTATTTAAAAACAAAACTAAGACTGACCTCATACAAAGTTTTCTACCAGATATTGATGGATCAAGATAAAAAGCAAACTGAAGGACTGAGATAATTTTCACTATTTTCATATGCAGAATTTCTTAAGAAAATTCTGTTTCTTTTCCCTATCTAAAGTACAACTAGGCTGTTCTATACTGATAAGACACACTATGAAGCAGCAAAAATTAGGCTTAAAATTCTAGTTTATCTGGTAGCCACATCTTTAAGAGGCAGCTGCTCTCTCTCTTCTCTTTCCTTCAATGGTCAACTGCTGCTTCTGTTCCTTTGAAACTCCCTGCAAAGATTAAACAGCTATGAAGACTGCTGGTCCAGTGGCACACAACTGAAGTACTGTACTGGAACACAAGGCGAAAAAGAAATGCTACTTTTGTTACAGTTCCACTTCTTGCTTTATACATAAGCATGGCTTTCCTAGCCGCAGGTTCAATAGCAAATTTTAGGCAATGGTTTCAGAGTCAACCTCCCTACATTGTTCTTAGAATCAACTACCTTGGAGAAGTCCTTTATGATCACGAAGTCCAGCCTTCACCCCAGGACTGACAAGTGGCAGGAGGAAGAGCTTACTTGAACAAATTTATGAATACACTTCCTTTGCAACACAATCAAAAACTGTGTTAACTTTGGCTACCCGTACTTAGAATTTAATGAATGAAAAAACAGACTGATAGCATAGCAAAGCCGTAGCAGTTCCAAGTTTTCACTGAACCCTGCTCATCATTCCTATCATCAGGAAGTTAGAAGAGAAGGAAAACTCCATAATAAATTTCTCAGGATATAAATGTGTTACATTTAGGATCCATCACTATAGCTGGTGAATTTATCCTGAAAGACTATGTAGTATTGCTTTCAAAACATACGTTTTACTTGGGTTGTGATTTAAAAAAAAACCCAACACCTACCCCCCAATTCACCTGCCCAAAGACTGCCTTTATTTTCGTTCTGAACTACCTAGGGAAGTTGTGAATGCTCCACCACTGGCAGTATTCAAGGCCAGGTTGGACATAGCCTTGGGTAGCATGGTTTAGTGGGAGATGTTCCTGCCCATGGCAGGGGGGCTGGAACTAGATGATCTTGAGGTCCTTTCCAACCCTAACTATTCTACGATTCTATAACAGAATCAACAATATACAAGGTAAGTAAAACTGGATTTCTATTTACATGAAGACACCTTGGACAAAATTGGTTACCTATAAGATAATATGAGAAGTTTCCCTTTTCTGATTGTGAGAGGACTATTTAGGCTGAACTCTAAGGTAACTAGAGGCACAATTCCACAACTGCTGAAGTTGCTATGCCTCAGCAAACTAAGGCAGCCTAATTCAGTCTCATTCCAGCATTACCCTCTGCTTTATTTTCCTCTCATCTGCTTCAGTGGTCATCAGACCAACAGCTGACTTAGTTTAGTCCACTAATCCAGCATAAAGCCACTTACTTTACTGTCAGGTTGGTTTTCTGTTAACTTAAAACAGTGTTCCATGGCAGCCTAAACTGAACGAAGCCTAGATGAGCTACTGCTGCCACCCCACCTCTTCTGAGGTGCACATGCACAACCATCTGAAATTGCTGTACAAACTGCATGGTTGAACCAGATTAGGAGACTGAGCAGAGTTCAAGTGAGAAGGAAAATGGGGGAGGGGTTTGAGTCACATTGATTCCATTATCTGGTTCACCAGACAGCCACCCAAAGAAGGGGTGGGAATATACATGACTTGCTTTTACTGGCAGGACCAATACAATTTACTTCCCCCCCCTCCCCCCTCCAATTATAGCCTAACCAAAACTTGCCATTCTCACAAATGATGTCAGGCTATACAAAACAAGGGTCTCTTCACAACCCTGAACTATGAATTACCTGAGGACAGTAACTTTGTCCTAGGTTAAAAAAGAAAACAAAACAGAAAAACAAAAAAACCCAACAAAGTAAATACCCCCCCCCCCAAAAAAAAAAAACCAAAACCAAACAACCAAAAAAAACAAACAAAAACACAAACAAAAAACCAAACAAACCCAAAACAAAACAAAACCCCCAATGCATCAGCTACTACACATTTTGGAGAAGAAATCACAGCAAAAGAAAAGATACCGGGCTTCTCCTACAAGGTTCTGACTCAATTCCAAAGGACAGCCAAGAGGAAATTCTTCAAGGAAACAGAGGTGGTAAACACCCCGTTAATACTTGGCTATCAAAAGAAATAGATAAGAAAAAAAAAAAAGAAAATCCTTACCTGGATAAATGAAATGGGTATAGACTATCACTTGGCTTCCTTAAATAATTTCTGGAATTGAAGCATGACAAAATATAACCTGCTACCTTCCACATTAAAAAATAAAATCAAAAATCCCTTTCTAAGATAGCAAAAACTGATTAAAAGTGGAATTGACAAACATCTGCCAGCAACTGGATTTTTCTCTATCTGCATATCCTGTTATTTGCAAGGTCGCTGTAGCTCACAGACTATAACAGTGCCAAGTTTTCATTCAGCCAATACTCAAAAGGTTTCATAAGTGGGGAGTAGGGAGGAGGTGGGTGAGGGGAGGAATCAGTAGATATCTGTTGAGTTCAGAAACCCATACAAAACAAAAATTATCATTAGTTACCTTAAAAAAAAAAAAAAAGTATTTTTAAGAATAGCATCTGATGCAAAACAACATTTCCCATGGCAGATTGCAGAAGCTCGTTTCAAATACTGACATGATAATTTTTATCAAGCCCAGTATAAAAGCTAACATGTATACCACCAAATTTCCTCCCATCTGTGGCCTCCTTACATAGGTCAGACATGTAATTTTCAAGAAATGAAACATAGAAATTTTAAAGCTTGAGAACACGCCAATTATCCAGCAAGCACTGACTTATATTTACATGTATAAATATTGCATTCAGTATTTGATCAGTAGAGCTTTTATTCATTGTTTAGGTTTGATCATAATGAAGACCTGTGCAGTGGAACAAAAATGTTCTTTTGGTAAATAAGAGCATAATAGACATTTTAGGAGAGATTTGAATATCAATTCAGAGACAAGTTAGAATCTAGAAAATAAGACAAGGCCACATTTTAAATCCCATTTTTATGGAATCTAGCCAAGCTTCGGTGGAAACAAGTTTGGTAGGAAATGCTGCCAGGGACAGATGTAAAGCATTCTTCTAACAGTTTCAGCTGCTGACTAACGAGTAGGTGCTTGATAGGGCAGTTGAAATGAAAAACAGCTCATTAATCCAAGCCTATGATTTCACTTAAAGCTAGATAAAAAAAAGAAAATCTCTCACTGAAGCAAAGTGCATTTTTTCTTACAACCTTTTTAGTGGTTATTCACTATTATGATTCATAATCTTCACAATGTTACATAGTAATTCAGACTGGACAATTTCTAAGTATTTTAATACTCTAGCAATAATTAAATATTAAAGTATTTACTCATTTGATAGATCATCCTTCCCTGTTTGAACATCAAGCAATTGCCAGTTTTTGCTTTAAGAAATGTATATGCTTACCACACACACTTTCATAATTCTTCTGAACACTTAAAAGAAAAATACATACAAGAAAGTCTGTTTATGCAACACTACGATAATGTTTTTAAGATCAAAGTTACTAAATTAACATGACAAAATGCCTCCACAGTTCTTTCATGATACAATTTCATGCATTCACTGACGCCTAACCATACTGATGTAGGGAAGAGCGAACTTCTGCAGTGTTTTTCATTATGGATTTTTTGTTTTGATAAATTCAATACACTATTGGGCTGCCAAAAATACTATAAAAGCATGAATGCAACCAGGACCAGAAGGACAGCACACCACATGTTGTGTTAGTCCAGTACAGTTCGTGTCCAAGGGGGAAAGGAATCACAGAACTGTTTTCAGTGTTTGGCATGAGATTTTTTTTTCCCCCCCTCTGTGTTTTGTCTTTTAAATGCATTATCTTTTATAGTAGCATTATCTTGTTTAACCTACTATCTTACTTTGCATAAAATACTTTCAGATAACAAACAGTGATGATACCACCTTGCAGACGGATAAAACATGTTCATTGCCACGCACAAATGCGCAAACTGGAATGGCAAAAATACTGTACCTTTCTTCCCTACCTGATTTATAACTGGCAGTAGGTTTCTGCAATGAAAATGACATTAAGTATGGAGATCTCCAGTCTCAACAGCTTATAAGAAAAGTGCTCCTAAAAAAAAACCATCATTCTCCATTACTGCTATGATTCCCATAAATTCAACTATATTACATATATCCAGTCAGTCTCTTTTCTGTCACAAAAACAGATGACAATTTCAAACAAACAGGTAATACACTCTGCTTAAGCTTAAAATTACCCCGATATGAATGTGTGAAAATTACCAACACATATACTTGAATTTCTCTGCGGCACGGAGAACAATTCTTGTTTTGCTTGGTATTGGTTTTCCTTACTTATCTGTACTCCACAGTTGAGACAAACACACAGCTACCTTATATTTTTGGCATTTGGAGAAATTCTCACTTTCCCACCCTTCCTCATATTTACAACAGTTTTATCAATGAAAATTTAATTCAACTTTTTTTTTTACGAATCAGAATCTAAACTGGAATCACTTCATCTGCAGTCTTGATTCATCAGACTTTAATACTGGCAGATGATGAAAACAGAACAATCTCCTAGACAGCCATTTGTGTCTGAAAAACATTAGGAAAGCTTTAAGAAGGCTTGCCTCCCTATCAGAGTCTTGTATCACAAACAGACAAGTTGAGACACCACCCTGATGTTCTCTATGTTCTCTTAAACAGAAGACTCAGAATTTGGCATAGCTCAGTCTCTGCTTGAATAAAAAAGGAAACCATGCACTCAGCATGAAATGTGCTCAGACAAATGGCACCCTTATGACGTGCCATGTTCGTTATTTTACTCAGAAAAAAAAAAGGGGGAGGGCAGGAAGAAAGAATGGGTATGACTGGTAGTACTTTTAATGTTGAAATCATGCTAAGTAAGGAACAGACATCTCCACCAGAAAGTCAAAACTTGACTTATCAACTTGCACAGCAAGAATCTTCAGCAACAAAACACTACAATCCTGTCACATCAGTTATTCTACATTAAGGAACCAGCACAGTATTCCACCTGCTATACTTCTCAGCACGAAAAGTTAGTATGTACATCCACATATGTCAATAGCTCGTTTCTTCTTATCCTGATATATGCCTCTGCAAGAATATTTTATCCATGTTTGCAAGAGCAAAAATCCAATTCCAGGAGGTAATCAGTAACTCTGTGAATAAATTAGGAACTGTTTTTGAAAATAAAAGCTGAAGTGGATTACACAAAACAACGTTCTGATCTAAAAAAGAAACCAGCCCAAACCCAAATCCATGAACAAAATCACGACACTGGCATCACAGAAGTACTCTATAAGGATATAAAATCATTCTATCCAGCTTTAAAAACACTACCAAACCCAGCATATTTTTACATCATGCTAGAATTTACATATGCATGACTAACACATGTTCATTGGAAAATTTTGCAGCACTTCACAATAATACAGAGCACTGAAATCACTTTATTTTCTCAAATTTCTTATTCTAGGACTGACATAGGAAATTATCTTTCATTAAATATTCCTTGCAGGTTAAAGTTAGATTTGTGATACAATTTATTTGATGCTGTATAAAACCTTTATTCCAGTCACTGCATGTTAATGTATTTAAAAATTCTCATTGCAACATTCTCCTACGGATTGTAGAGATTCAGATTCTTAATCTCACCACTTTGCCCAACAGTTATCTCTAAACGGTGCACATATACAGTTTACTAAAATCAGAACGTCCTTGCAAAGTAATGTACTTTACACAAACACAAGTTTGCTCACCTGTTTGTACTGTTAAAAATAATCTCTTGTAGCATATAAAATAAGTGTACATAATGGGCAAGGGAACATTTTAGAAATCCATAACTTGCAGGACTGTATCACAGGGGGAAAAAAACCTGCCAGTGGAAGTATTAGTAATACTGTAAGTTCTTATGAACATAAACTCCCATTTTCAGTAGTGTACATTTTTGAATCATTAAACTTAAATTTTACTTTTCTTTATTAATAGTCTTGAATAGAAATGAAAGACATTAACATTCAAATTGCTAATTAACCAGTTATGAAATAGCAAAATGATAGCTGCTTTTTTTTTGTTCCTTTTTGATCTTTGTCAGTTACTCAGAGTCCATCACAGCAGTAATCTCAGTCCTGTATATGCTGCTGGCTACTCTCATCTGGTAAGGGACTACATTCTCAGTAAAATCAGCATTAAACCCAGGTCTTTTTCGGGATGTTGGTTTGTTCTGTGTATTTTTTTTGTTGTTGTAGTTAGTTTGTTTGTTTTTGTTTGTTTGTTTTTTTGTTTTTTTTTTGGTTGGGTTTTTTTTTTTTTTTGGTTGTTTGCTTTTTAGAATTTGAGAGACTTGATCTGTATGATACGGTTCGGATACTAGCTCCATGAAAGGGGCTGAAGTGAAAATGTACTATTGCAGCTGTCAAGCATACAAGTGACAGGCATGCAATTCATAACATATCATGACACTCTCAAAAATTTCCTCTCAAAACCAAATGAACACAGGTACAGGAGTAGCACATATGCATCAACTATTCAGGCTCTAGTGGTTTTTTTTTTCCAGTATATAATGTATACAGGTGTCAGAATTTTGTAGAGGTAACGTGAAAATCAAAAAATAAAATGAATATGACCCAGAATCATCACCAGAAATGAATGTCAGCAAGCAACAAAATAAGTCAGAGATAATAACACAGGTATTTGTTAATTAATGATAAAGAAGTTATCCATAACAACACAATGAATTAAAGTTTCTTGCATAAAGTTGAAGTGAGCAGTTGCAAAAAACACTTGAGTGTGTTGGTGGTCAGGTACATGCAAGCTCAGATCTGCTAATTTAGAAATATATTTATTAAATATTCATATTGAACACTTTGCTGTTTATCTCATACAGAACACATTCTTAAACCTGTAAACAATTTCAAAATAACCTAAATAACAAACTGTTTTCTTAGGAAAGTAAAAGTGAAGAAACTTAAGTTTCTGAAGGCTGAAACACCCCTTTGCCATTTATAATTGAAATAACCAAAACATTAATCTGAAGCTTCTCAAATCGTGACAAGCCACAACTCTAAGGCCAATTTTTTTCCCCAAATAATAAACTGAAAACAAAACCCAACTTTCTGTAACTGAAGTACCTGCACTATAAATGTTGGCTAACAAGCAGAACCAGATAAGCAGAAATTAACATAACACAAGTTTGTTAGCACATAATTTTTCTTTTTATTGTGAAAAAAGGCAAGATCTTTAAAAGATGTTTGAGACATTTCTGAGGGTGCTTCTCCAGAGAAGCTTCTGGGTTATCTGTGGGCAGACAAGCTACCTATTCCAACCGAACTAAATAAGGTTTCATTACACTGTGCTGCAGGGAGCTTCGCAGCTTGTAGATTTGCTAATATATGGATCTCAATGCTCTGCAAACCACTTGCACCCCAGACTTCTTTTTTCCACGTTAATCTCTATTCTTGGAGCCTCTTTACTCATAATTTATTTCCTTTTTACATTATCTGAACTATTCCACTCCTCCATTTCCTGAATAAACTGAGGGTGTATACAATGTTAATCATAAGCTGCTCCAGTGAATATAAATCATACAACACTAATCCAGTCACCAGGAAATATAGGCTGGTATTTCTGGAATCCTATCATCAGCACTTATATGCAATGCCTAAGAGAAAGTTCACAATGTGCCTAAAGACCAAAAAAGGATTCCCTAAATAAGAAAACTTGATGAAAACCCACTTTGGCATCTCCTCCTTTCCCTTCCCCCTATTTCAAGTGACCCACTGACCTAAACTCCAACCCTGTGGCACAGAAAAACAGTGGTTATATCAGCAATACTACAGGCCATTTAGAGCTTACCAGTTATAAGCTTTCACAGATCTAATACGGACCTTAAAGCATGCAAAGACAACCCCATTCTATATGCTCTGATTAAAATACAACCTCATGTAACATGCATCACACTACACAGGAATCAACCCAACATACATGAAGAAAATACACATCTCTGTCTACTACAGATAGAAGAAAGATTTCCCAGGTTCTGTAGCTATAGAAATACAGCTGCCAGTTATAAGTAACTGGAGTTTGAAAGCTGGTTAAACACAGCTATTCTGAAGGAACAATATGTTCTTCCCCTGCTTCATTGAAGTCAAACCTGCTTAATCATTGAAGTCAAACCTGCTTAATCATCTCAGCCTTTTAAATTACAGCCTGTCAGTCCATTTTAACTCCTGGCCAGACACAGACATTAAACACCATGCTTAAAGCTGAGAAACTTTCTTTCTGGACAGCTTTACTTGACCCACTGAATGCACATGGAGTCATGTATCCCTGTATATTAGAACAGGGTGACTGGCCAATAGCATTCTCGGCAACCGTACTAAGTGGGTATAAATGAACACATGCGTTGAGCAACTATCCAGACACTTGTTATGATCCATGGGACTGAACATAGCTTTATTAGTAAATGTAGTAACTACTATCATCCTGATCAGTCACTGCACCAGTATTTCATAACAAAGTTTGACCCTCCAGAGCCTGGAGACATACACAGAGCATCAGACATTCGCCACAGATGAGCTCAAGATCTTTCATTTCGCTTTAGAATAGGGGTAGTGATTGCTGACTGAAAAGCAAATATAATGCAATACTCCTACCATTTCTTCACAACCAAGTATGCTGTGTCAAATGCACTGGAACGCTCTTGGAACAGACCTTAAGACCTACCTCTTCCTTTTTTTTTCCCTCCATTTTTCCCCCCACCAAGCCCAAGCAGGCATTCTTCACAGGTTACTAGTTTAAACTGCAAGAGATCCAAAACTTCACCTAACCCACCTTAAAATGGATGACTTTCCTCCACTCCCACCTGCATTCATTCTTCTCATTTCTAGCTCACTGTCCACTCTGCTTTTCATTGCATGCTCAGTTCTAACCACACTGAGCTGATGATCCCAGGCACAACTAGAAACATACTAGTTAAATAGGACAAAATGGAGGTTCTCGAACATGTAACAAGCATTCTTCTTTGCAGCTGAGCCTTTGAACAAAAGGTCACACCAGTCAATAAGGCTGTAGGCATAACTCTTTACAAAAATCACTACTTTAATTCAGTGTCATTTGCTCATGTCACACCCTGGATGTGACAGGTTGCGCATAAACCTACTATGTCAGTTTAAAACATAGGCCATATTATCAATAATCTGTGGTGCCAAATATTCACATTTACAAATCTAGTAGAGTGGAATTCACTAATTAAACAGCAGATAAATCTTAAAATAAAGCAGCATCTTGTATATAGACTGCTATACCAACACAACAGACAATATTTCATATATTTTGTAAAAACAGTATCTGTGTGAAGAGATGAATATTGCAGTCTAATTTCATCTGTATAATCTGTATAAAAATAGTGTAATTCAGATGGGTTGAGAATCTAAGTTTCTCATATTCAAGAAACACTAATGCATTATATCAAGAAAACAGTGACCGTAGGAAATGTCTTATCCCTTGACATTTCCACAGTGCCTACATCAGTATTAATCAACACTTCAGGATCTATTACGCTTTCACCACCAACTTTAAACACTGGAAAGCAGTATGCATCAGACTTCAAAACAGCCATTTTTATTGTTTTTTCCCTTTAAACAAACCTTCAGAACCGATCAGCTGCTCAAAAACTGCAGATCAGTACTGTCGGCCCACATCTGGAAAATTCTACCCTAGCATGGCCACAAGCTATTGTAAGCACACTATGGAAACATGTATCTGCATAACAGACAGTAGATAAAATAAAGATAAAAGCTGTGTTATTAAGACATTAACTTTTCATTACAGATGGCAGTAAATATAAAAGATCACAAAGCCTTAAAATTGAGAAAAGAAACATCATATTCTCTAAAAAAAAAAAAAAAAAAAAAGACACTCCGCTTGACCCATAATTGCAAAAACAAGAGCAATAAATAGCAGGTCTTCTCAATGCCAAGAGATATTTTAGTACAAAGTAGTGTTTCAGCACACTGCACTGAGGACAGATGACTAATACTTTGCACAGAGAGCCCAAATACCCTGCTTTTATGTGAGATGAGCAAACATTCATACAGACATTTCTGGGTTGAAGAAACAAAATTATTTCCTGTACTGATCACCAAGAAGGCAACACATTGTAAGTCCTCCTATAAGGACTGACAGAAAAGGAAAACCAAACCAAACCAGTGTGTCTGAGCATGCAAGTATGTGCAAGTTTACACATCTATACTTGATATGTATGCTGCCCAGATACAAGCGTGATAGTTGAGAGGCTTCTCTGTCTTATGCCCAAGACTCCCCCAAGAGTAATTCTAGTTTAAGAAGACATACCTTTTAAAGCTGGCAGTTTCTGAAGCTCCCTGTTATTGCTAACATTAAACCTTGAAGAACTCTGCCGCTTTTCCTTCTTCAGTACTGTCTGTGGTGCTGGTACTTTGATTTTAGATAGCTGTGCTGGGGGAGGAGTGCTGTTTGATTTTTTGTTTGACACCTGTTTAAAAAAAGAAATGAAAGCAGTTACTTCCAGTTGAACTTAGAAAAAATCTTCTAAAAATGATTGTTACGGTAATTAATGAGGTAAAATAAGCTTTTAATCAAACTGCTCTATTTACCTTCTGTATATACAGCTATCTATCCTGTTCCATCTTTTCAGTGTAATTTCTGTACCACAGCCCTCATATAGATGAGAATAGATCATCTTTCTACAGGCACTAACCCATTTATTGAAGTTACCAGCTGCCTGAAAAGCTATTGTCACCTTATCCCTGAGAAGTCCAGGTCTCCAAGGTATCTATCTAACTTCAGCTTTAAATGGATCACAAGATCTTGTCTATTTACAGCAAGCGAACCTCCCACTGCCTATTTGTACTGTGCCTTGCTGCTAGAGTCCTAAGCTTAGCTAGGCCATTCAGGCTTTGATACAAAGTTGAAAGAATCAGGTCTTACTATTGTAGTGGCTTCCATAGCTTCTAAAACATACATGAAGATTTGTAGCAGTTTACTGCCTACTCAGAGAAAGTTGTTTTTACTGAAATAATCCTAAGCAGATCAGCATTGTACTTCTGAAGTTTATAATGTAAAACTAGAAAAATGGTTCCCACCTATAGGTTTCCAATTTGCTGTTATTTCCCAGACTATACTTGACAGTGCTCTCAAGCTGAATAAAACGCATCACTAGCAAAAGCATATCAGAAATTGTAATGCTGTCTTTCTCATTCCTTTTTTGAAATAGGAAAAGTAGGTTTAAAATAGTTAACTTTTTAAATATTAATAATGGCATAGTGTTCTTTACAAGAATGATAAAAACATTTAAGAGTATCTTACACTAAAAATATACAAACAGCTGAGCAGGAAATCTCGCTCCACGTACTCTAATTAACTTTACAGGACCATAATTTCCTTAAATTTTGAAAACTACAATGAAGCACAAACATCTGAACATATATCTTGGCATTTTTATCTTAAAGACCATGTTCTCCTTTTCAGACAGTGCTCATGTGATAATAGAGAGAAAAAAAAAAAAAAAAAAAAAAAAAATCACATGGGAATGGGATTCAGGATGGAAATCAAGTTGCAATACTGCTGCTTTGGCAGTTTCAATTGATTCGACTAGAATTTTGTTTAGTAGTGTAAGTACAGTACAGAATCAAAGCCCTGTTTCATTACTGCATGAGATAACACCAGTGGCATTTCATAAAGATATGGCTAAAACAACAAAACCCATTTTTCTTTATGTTCTAAAAAGGATTTCCAGCACAGCTTATTCATCAACAATTTTCACATGGCCTGGGAGTGTACATATTCAGTGCACACAGAAATGCTGCCACAAAAATTTACCTTTAAAGTCTCCAAGACAGTAATTTTATTCAAATTTTGTTCCAATAGCATAACTGGGAAAGAAATGTATATGCTTCAAGTATAGATTAACAAGTATATATTATACATGCAGTACTTAACATATCAAAGATACAAATGTAACATTTAGTTTTCATTAAACATATTTAAGATGACCATTTTGTGAATTTAAAATGGTAACAACAAAAACCATTACAAGGGAAGACAACACACTGAACACTAGAAGCCTTAAGTTACCAAAAATAGTCTGTAGTTGTTTCAGTAAAAATGGCATACATTGGCAGATAAAAGCATTTGTGTACAAGTATCCATTATGTTGCATTTTTCATACTATTTAGCATTTCAATCCCAAACACTAAATGCTTTAAAAGCTTTTTGCTAAAATACAAATGGTCGACAAGTTAAATTCTTCCCATTAATTTAATTTAAAACACAGCCCAAAAAAACAAAGCCTAACAAAAAAAACCAAACAAAAAAAAAAAAAAACAAAAAAAAAAAACACAACACCCTGACACTCCAAATAGAAATATGAATAGAATAAGCAGAAACAAAAACAACATTAAAAATTAGGAAGCAAAACTTACCATGCATGAAACTCATTAAGATGCAATATAAACACTATTCATGCACAGGATTCTGTACTTTCAGTGTTATGCTTTGAGCCTAAGGACGTTTTTCTGTACTGGCTATCTTCCACTGCCACCTGTTTTTTGTTCATTACTTGGAACAGGAAAAGCTGCTTTCCGGTTTCCTCTATTCCCAAACAAATTCTCGATTTTGAATTAACAAGTGCTCACATGTGCCTGCACACATGCGCACAGTACAGTACCCTCAGGTCACACACACCTCAGGGAACCAACTATTCTAAATTGCAGTTAAATTCTAAAAATAGCCAAAATTGGTTATTTAAGAGGATGGGTAACACTTCTAATTAAAATGGTGAAAGAAAGCATTTTTTGTTGCTATGGAAACTTCCCATCTAGCAGTGATGACTCCGGAGTAATTCAGACTTGAACTGCTGGCCAATTTTATCCAACAGACTTCCTCCCTCCTTTTTTCTTTTTACCATCAGCCATGATGATCCCTGCCTTTCAGTCATACCTCAGTCATTCAGCTAGCACACGCCAGAAAGCTGCCAGAACAGTTTTCAGCTCATTACTGTTGAATACATTACACAGCTGTACCCAAAACCTCTGCAAGTGGCAATATGGTGCTACCACAACTGGCCTCCAGAGTTTGCAGCCAACAGCCCTTGGACAGAAGTGTACCAGAGAAGGTGCGTTAAGTCAACTCAAGCCACACAGCTCAGCAATTTTAACGACTCCTCTAAAAAGGAAAATCCACACTAACAATTCTGTGTATTAATTTGTTAAAGATTTCAAGGCAACATAACTTTTTATGAAGGCTCAGTTATCATTGATTTAGATAAAAGACACAAGCCCAGTTTTCTTCTCCCAGTAACAAACCAAAGAACACAATTCCTGAGGATAACTGATGGACATCCTGCTACATCAATGAACAATTCAACTGATTTGACACCAGAACAGTCAAACTACAGATAAATTTTTATCAGTTCCCTTCTAGTTACTAGAATGGGAAAAACCTATTCTTACCCTTGTTCTGTCAAACAGCTCGTTCATATCCAAATGTTTATAATACTGATAGCCAGATTTAATTCTAAAAATGCTGACAAACCCCTAAAAATGTGTACAAATTACTCTGAAAATTGTCAGATTGAGAACATGTGTCTTCAAATCATAATTAAGACACAACTCTCTGGTTTCCCGATCAATTTAGCTTTTAGAAGTTAAAGTTTTACATAGTTTTATGAACATTACGACAATAAGGGACAGTGTAACTCTAACTGAAGTTCTGCTTGTAACAAATGAAAAAAATAGAGTTGGTGTTCCTCAGTGCCCTTGAATAAGTTTAAAATTAATTAGAGAGTGAAATGCAGGGAGAAGAGAAGGAGGTTTCTTGCCAGTCACAACAGTTCAAGATAGATAGTTCTTGCATTCTCTTCTTCCCTGGAGTCTTTCTCCATTAAGCAAGATGACACATTCCTTTTCCTTGTCTTACCCTCACTGTTTTCAGCAAAGTCAGATCCTTGAACCCCTGACTCATAAGTGGGCAAGTAGAAATCAGAGCACAACACTAAATTTATGACCAGGGAAAGAAAGATATGGGACAAGAGAGAACACTAGGATCTGGAAGAAGGGTCCACCCTGCCTTCCATATATGTCAACAAGTCTTTCAGAAGACCCTATACCTTCGTTTCTGACAGTCCTCCAAAACCAGGTATTTAGGCGACCTTGACCAATACAGGCAACCAGAATAACTCTGCCTGACCTTATCTTTCAAAGCCATTTACTAATGACTGAATTAGACTAAAGCACACAAAGCCTTCTGCTCCATGAAATCAAGAGCCTAGCCAAGCCTAGAATAGGGTCAACTCTATAACTATGCAGCCAGCTTTCATACTGCTTTCTAAGATAAGCTGGTCAGAGCAGGTGATGATTTGAAGACGACAATAAAATCACCTGCATGCATCTATTACTCAAGACTTCGAAAACTGCATGGCTTACTAGTGACAGAAACCAGATCTGCTCCCAAGGCACAGGGCATGAGAGATTCTCCCTTTGCCTGAAGAAAATATGCTGCTAGGCAGTACCACATATGGCATTTCTTGACAGAGATTAGTCTAACACTAATCTGCAGGTTTCTTCCCTCTAACGAGTATCACCACTGAACTCAAGTTAGTATCATTGTGTGTGCACCAGCCTAGGATGGCAGCAGCAAGCCACATACCAGCAAGAACCTTGATAAAAACTCTGGACTACAAAATCTGGATAAGTGAACCTCGTACCAATTAACACATGAATAAGACCCCCTGTGAAATGCACAGACAAAAAAAAAAGCACAGAATACTTTTATGAGAATCATTAGTCTGAATCTGCTTATATTAATGCAGAACCAATCCATTTCCTCTTTTCTTTTGGTATAGTAAGTAGCCACCAGGGACTTATTTTTTCATTAAGCTCAGAGGTCTGATCTATAGCACCCAAAAGAGCTCATTTCTTGCCAAGGCAGTCTCAGAAGGGGCTATGAAGCCATTCTGGATTATATCTAAAATATACTTAAAGTGAAATGAAAAACAAGTTACTGAAACTAAACAAGCAACATGAAAAACATGAAAGGGACATTTACAACTTAATTTTCAAAACTGTGTAAGGGCCCAGTATGTAACCAAAATCATTTAGCTAAGAGGTTGAGGCCTAATACATAATTAAGCTGAAAGTTGAACTTAATTTAATCCCTTGAGAACTGAAATCAAAAATCAGAGAGTCAAAATGGGCAGAGATCAGTCAAGAGCCTTCCATGCAGTTTTCTCCTCTATGCAGTAACTTCGAAGTAGTATGAAAATCTCTGCACACTCTGGAAATCTTAACCGAGCCACAAAGTGCTCTTCTTTGCACATCTTCATTTACAGTTTTAAGGGTTGGAACAGGAACAGGCTGTATGCGTCATATGGCCCAATAGCCATCAACCCATTAAATATATCCACAGCATACTTTCAGGACATAGCTGGTGGTGCTAGATTGGCAGTTTGGACCAAGGCAAGTTGTTCAAGACAGCACATTACCAGGGAGAACAACATTTGTCAGCTGATTTCAATGCTGTGCTGTTTACACCACCAGTTCAGCATGCCTTCCAACAGGACATCAGATTAAACTCTTGTTATTTTGGTATTAAAGATATTTATTATCAGAGCTATCTGAACAGCCTGCAGTAACTGTAACTCATGCCAGTAATGCCCAGTCATTGGCAAGGTGTCCGCTATGGAGCGAACTAGCAATTAGCTGAAATCTTTAACATTAGTATTTTCCACCTACAGAGATTCAGCACAAGCCATACAAAGCTTGATGTGGATTCTTAATCATCTGAACGCATAAAAAAGGGGCATTAATCCATAAACAACCCAGTGAAAGCCAACAGGGAAAAAACGTGCTTGCTGGGTACCAATGTAGATGCCAAAAGGCTCTGAGGTTCTCAATTTGATGTAGATTCTTGCTACTACACCATTACTATTCACTAGTTTCACTAAATTGATTGGGCAGGCAACCTAGGGATGAGCCTCTGGAGATGCAGTTTATGGTCCTATGGCTTCGGCTGGTTTCAGACCGACCACAATTTAGATTTCTACTGGTTTTCCTCAACAAAATTGTTTGTTAGGATGATACCTGGACTGGCCTGCTAGAAGGATCTTTGCAGCTCCCTTTCTAGCACGTCTGTTTATTATCACTAAAGATAGTCTTGGTTGAGATACACTGGACAGTGACAGTCTCAGCATAACTTATGTTCTTACTTGGTAAGATAGCAAGAGCTGCACCCTAAAGCTTTGAGGCTTTAAAAAAACAAATGCCACTTGAAAAGTAAAATTTGTTACCTGCAACCATCAGTTAGTTAATTAAACATGATTAAACCAGATAATGACCTAAGTATTGTTTCAAAACTTTTATATAAATACTAGGATGAAGAATCTGAATAAATGATATCCTGGCTTAAAATACTTTTGCTCCCAACTTTCATTTTTAAGTTCTCTGATCAGCCTAAACAACCATTTTAATTAAAAAAAAAAAAAAAACAAAAAAAAAAAAAAAACAAAAACCCAAAAAAAACAAAAGAAACCCAACCCTCTAAATCAACAAAAACTAACTTTATGCTTTTCAGTGTGTGTGTACATATATATATACACACACGTGACATATATACATATAAGGTTTCCACATTTGAAGGAAAACACACACAAATTTATCTCATTTACTTTAAGTCCTAATTCCTATACTCTACTGTAACGTTTAATTATATAAAACTGATGATGAGCTAAGGCTCCCTGAACCTCACATACTCATAATGAAATGTTTTCTGCTTTGCCCCCTACCCACCAATTTGGTATTTCTACTAGATGCTACATATGAGAGTTACAGACCCTGGCAAGTTCTTGGCCAGTTCAGTAGTACAGTCTTAACCTTGGCCATTTCTAAAGAACTGTTACATTGCCAGCTCTCATTGTGCTTTTATTTTAAATGTCAGTAGAAAAGTTTACTTTTCAGGACTTCAGACTGCTAAACTGAGCAATAACAAGCGTATTAAATTATAGTCACTGTAAATGTGTAGCAAATTACAGCATTTGGCAGTTGTCTTTTAAGAAGGATATTCAGGAATAGGGCAGTATTTTTTTCCTAGATTTTTTTTTTATTGGCCCTCAACACCTGGGGGGTTGGAGAGTGAGAGGGAGGGGAATTGTCATGGTTTAGACCCAGCTGGTAACTCAGCACCATGCAGCCATTCACTCACCCATCTACCCCTTCTCTCTGGGGCAGGATGGGAAAAGAACTGGAAGAATGTAAACCCCACAGGTTGAGATAAGAACACTTTAATCATAGAACAGTTAGGGTTGGGAAAGGAAATCATAGCTCCAACTCCCCTGCTAATAACTAAAATATATACTGATAGAATACCAATAATGATAATAAAAAAAAAAAAAAAAAAAAAAAGAAATGAAAGTTCAGAAGACACAAGAGATCCACAAGACACTTGCTCACCACCAGCTGACCAATATCCAGCTCAATCCGAGCAGCAATCGGTCCCTTCAGGGTAACTTCCCCCAGTTTGTATACTGGGCATGATGTGCTGTAGTATGAAATACTCCTATAGCTAATTTGTGTCAGGTGTCCTGTCTCTACTTCCCCTCAGCTTCCTGCACCCCTTTTCACTGGCAGAGCACAAGAGACTGAAAAGTCCTTGATCAGGGTAAGCACTACTTAGCAACAGCTAAAACACCAGTGTGTTATCAGCACTGTACCCGGAAGAAAATTAACTGATACAGCTGAAAACAGGACACAAACAAAAAGCCAAAGCCTACCTTCCCACATGTAGAACAACAGATTTATTCTGACTTAGAACAAAATAGAGAAGGGAAAAAAAAATTCACAAGATTTAATATCTATAAAGTCTGTAAACATATGGGTAGCATCCAATGGCTACCTCATTTTCGTACTATTTATATTTTCTATGGGATAGCTACATTAATCATTAATGCATATGTATAATAACAAAATACTTCTTCCCTGAATTTGAGCAGTAGGCGCTAGCACTTATGAAAAAGCTTAAGATGAGTAATCTGAAACGAAGGATGAAAATTATGTTTTCAGTTTACAATATGCCAACATCCATTTTTTGAAGGCCACTTTCTCCAATGAAGGCCTTTGCCTTCACTGCTGTGTTTCCATTCAGGAAGGATTCAGTGAGTTTAAAAGCATGATAAGCAAGTAGAGGATAGCAAGTACTGAAACAAACCACAAATGAAGTCCTCATACACCATGTTACAGAAGTAGTCGTCAGCCATCTGTAATAGCTAGAAGGGCATAGAATCCTGTTCTCAGAAGCATCTCCTTTTAGTTAAAGAAATACCTGTTTACAGCAGTGTTTGGTAAACTTTATCAATTCCATTAGTTTTAAAAGCATAATATTAAAGTTACATAACAGGCATTCTTAAGGTACCCTCTTTTACTATTCAGTATTAATGTATATTTGCTTTGGATGCAGAAGGAAATTCCAATTGCCAAAACAAAATGGTAAGAAGACAGGCTGAGAAAATTGGGGCTGTTGAGCTTGGAGAAGAGAAGGATGTGTAGAGACCTCACAGCAGCCTTCCAGTATCTGAAGGGGGGGGGCTATGGGGATGCTGAGGAGGGACTATTCATTAGGGACTGTAATAATAGGATAAGGGGTAATGGGATCAAACTTACACAGGGGAAGTTTAGACTGGATATAAGGAAGAAATTCTTTACTGTAAGAGTGGTGAGGCCCTGGAATGGGTTGCCCAGGGAAGTTGTGAATGCTTCATCCCTGGCTGTGTTCAAGACCAGGCTGGACAGAGCCTTGGGTGACATGGTTTAGTAGGACATGTCCCTGCCCATGGCAGGGGGGTTGGAACTAGATGATCTTAAGGTCCTTTCCAACCCTAACTATTCTATGATTCTAAGATGTCATTAAAAACAGCAAGTTACTAAAGTTAAAAACAAACTGCACAGGTGCTTTAAGCATAACACAAGTACATCTTTCTAGTCAGCAAACAGCATCTCATTTAGTATTAAGAGTGTATTCACTTGCTACACTAAAGTATTTTTTAATGGTTATATCAACCCATTCAAAAAATCTCTAAGAAAGAAAATCAGAAATAAAAACCATGAACAAAAATTAGCTTTCAAACTATTTTTTTAGGAAGCTGGCACACCAATTTAGAGAAAAAAAAGAAAAAAAACAAAAAAAAAAACAAACATCCTGAGGGCTCACAGACTTTATTTACAGGGCCAATAGAAGAGAAAAATCCATCTTGATTTCCTGTGCAGTTTTGGTTTAAAGTCCTGTTTTGCTAATGTTAGGGGTAAAATCCCAAGCCAATTTCACTACAAAGCTTCATAAAACAGAAGGTCTAGCACTGCCCATTTATAGCCCTTCTGTGATTCAAACTTGAGAGAATTAGATGCTCAAGTTTCAAATTTATTTCATGATGAATAATGCTCTTCTTCCAAATGAAAGAACAGCAACTTTCAAATCTATTTTATCTAGTGCATGGGACTCAACTCAAGACGACACTGGCTATACGGTCTGCCAGTCCAGCTGGGATATATCACAGTCTTTAGGGTTGTAAGGGACCTCTGGAATCATCTAGTCCAACCCCCCTGCTAAGGCAGGGCCACCTAATAATACATTACTGAATACGTACTGAAGAAACAAGTAGGATGCAGCTAGGTTTGTTAGGCACTGCAAACACAGCTTATTGATTTGGTCCACTGAAAACTTGGGGATTTGGGGATGCTTTATTACAGGTTATCAGCCATTCCTGATCACGATGACTATATAAATGGCATCAAACTTACAGTATGGGAGGGAGTACTACCAACCCCCTTAAACCACTGTTTTAAGTTATATTATAAATAAATTCTTAGTGTCAGACATTAAGAGAGATAAATCCGATCTATGCTAAGTATACCCTTGTAAAAAGACATCTGCTTCAATGAAGAACAACAAATACAGAAGAATCTTATACATCAAAGACACCGAACTCAGTTTATCCACAAATACTGTGCCATTGAGTGACAGAGATTGTCCATGTAACAGAAGTTGAAAAGAGCTTACATGACAGCTGCTTTTTACAAGTGACAATAAATATTACACACTGAATCACATGCAGGTACAAATTAGCATACTAAACAATTAAAACAGGATTATCTCAGCTGATTGAAAGAATGTTCTGTAGCAAGAAGGTTTTTCTAGAAATTAGGAGTAGTCCCAGTCCCAACACATTTGAACAGGAAAGGGGAAAAAACAATGCCAGAACTTTTGGAAAAAGTGCTCTCCCTTCTTAACTCCCAAACTTCAAGCTCCTCCGCTAGTGTCTCTAATAAGTTGCCTAATAAGTACTTAGTTGTGCCAAGACTTTCATGTATAACTTTAAAAATTGTGAAGTAGAAAAACATTAGGACACTCCTGCATACAATCTCTACTCAGAAACCCACACAAAACCATCAACACCACTTCTAGTCCCAATCCTCTTTGTTTTCATCATTTTTAAGGAAAAGTGACAATTACATGTATGCATGTAGTCAGGAATCAGTAACAGAAGTAATGAGAATACTCATGGTACTTCCCCCCTGTGTACTGGCTAACACAGGAAAGGTGATCAAAAACACCTGGGTAGCTACCTCTCAAAGTTCTTTCTGAAAATCTTTACTTTTCCTGTTGGCCCATTAAAGAAATATTTCTATAATTGTTATTATTGATGAAAAAGTATTACCACAATGTTGAACATTTAACAAATCAACTTTTAAATAAAGAACTTTACAAAGCAGGGAAGAAAAACCTGCAAAAACAACCCTCGATGAAACTGCTGCACTGGAAGCTATTACCAGTGTTTAATAAACTTATTGAAAAGTGCTGGCTGCAACACAGTGGTAGAACTGAGCATGGATGAGTACTTACAAACCTTTTTTCAATTTTTTTTTTAATTGGTTTCAACATTGATTATAGCCCAACATTAGCCACACTTGCTGCCAATAAATTAAGCCATTCCTTGCACAACATGAAAACCGGTCAATTCAGTTTGTAATTTATTATATTTTGATTTGCCTGTATTAAAACAAACACCTTTGAAGTAGAAAGAACCAACCTGGGCAGCACATGGATACAACGTGGTAGTACACACAAACACGCACACGCTCCTCAAACTGCATTAGTCTTCTATTTGTTCATCTGCATAGTAAAAAAACTTGAGGAGTTATGAATTCTGTTCTTGTTTGCCAGAAGTCACCAAGACAATACTTTCTTAAAACTCAAAAGTTGTCTTTTCCTTCTACAGAATACTCAGTACCCAGAATCAAGATGAGTCAAATGTTAGAAGTTTCATGCCTTCTCAAGCCAGTCCAGCTTGACCTAGAAGATGCTATCACTCCCACTCACCTACTAGTGCCTTGCATGAAAGGTTACCAGTTACTTCTGACCCTTTCATCCCCCAGGTCAACCACAATAGTGAAATGTACAAATGCTTCTAGACTATTTCAGCAACTGGCAAAAAGCGGAAGTTTTAGCACATACCTTCCCACAGGCAAAACAGACAGAAGTAAGAGTATACAGGTTTAAACTTTTAGCTTCCTTCCCCTGTGGTTGTATTCTACTGTTAAAGTATTTGAATTTTTAGAAGTGTTAGTTTTCTTTCTAGAGAGAGAACAAGATAATGCTTTGCAACAATCATCAGCTATTACCAAGCCACCTCTTCCTAAAGAAATAAAACTGACCATGAGTTATTATTCCCTTAATTCCAAAGGAGACCTCCACATCCCTATGACAAAACAAAATCCTACAATGACGCTTGCTCCTGAGGCAAGTAACTTCTTCAAAGGCTGGTTAGGTCACAGGGAACATGTATATCTGCAAGATATAAAGTGTTGGCATAGCCAATTACCACACCCGGGCATTTTTTAGTGTTATTTTTTTTTTTTTTGAGTATAGGTTTGAGGCACTGGTAAACACCCTCTTCCCCCCCCCAGTATTTCACCAGAATATAGACACTATTCCCCCACAGGAAAAAAAAAAAAAAACAACACAGCAATATACAACAGAATAACTGTTCACAACCTGAAGACACTTAATATCCTGGACTAACTACTGAAGCAAGATGTTAAGAGAGATTCAACTGCTCTGGCAACTACATAATCTGATTAATGTTTACTAACAGGTTACAACTGAGGTTAAAAAGAGCAAATATGATTAAGCTTCCATTTAAGTGTTTTAAAAGTGAACACTATGTGCAACTGGAAACTGGAATAACTGCATTAGGGTACAGAATGACAAGGTGCTCTCACTTCATATATACTGTGCATTTCTGCTACCTCTGTCGAAAAAGAGACTAGAACAGGGAAACAGAGAAGGAAACAGACAAAGTAATGGAATTCCTTTCACCTGGGAGAGATTAAAGCAGGGCTTGGGAAAAAAATGAAAGAATAAGAAGAAGCATCTAAAGATAAAAATCTTCAATGAAATCATTAACAACAGGAAAGAAATTTTACCCAAAGCCTCAGCTGAGCAACCTTCTAAGCCATACACTGGCTTGGAGAAAAACATACCAGGACAGAAGACCTTGTATCTACTGTGTTTCTGAATCTCTCAACTATCAGCTATTGACCACACAGCAAATACTCTTTTGGTATTACATCAAGTAACCAAGGAATGGGTAATGCAAGAATCATTTGCATTCTTTCCTGTAAACATCCGCTTGGTAGGAATACTAGAGACAAGAAAATAGGCAAGATGTATTTTACATTCATACACAACTACAACAGCATTCCTTGAGATTTAAATGAAGAGGCATTTACTTCAGTAGGTCACAGGCATGCTGCAGCTACAGTTTAATGGGCTTCTACTGTAGTTTTCAAACTGTGACAAGACATTTTCATCAGCTTCCAGCATGGGCACCCATGACCTAGCATACTGGGAATCATTTCAATCCCTTGCCAAACCTGTTGTACAACTTCAGTCAACTAACATCATTTTCCCTGACTGCAAGACAGAAACACACACTTGATCATTTTTGTAAATATTACTTTTTTACGCACAGAAGTCCAAGGCATCATTAATGCAGTTAAGTGCTACAGAAGTGTCTATAAATAAATTATTTGCAGGCTGCTGCTGCTTATGTTGTCCCTGTTCTCTGAACAGCAGACAGTTTCCAGTCTTTACAATCTTCCAGTTGCATCAAATGCCTATGCATTAAACACACACAAACAAAAAAAAGTGAACCAGCATATTTCCAAATTAACTCATGATCTAGAAGGATTTTTAAAAAGCCATGTTAAAACACATGTACAAGAAAACACTAAGACAATCTTCTTAAAAGAAAAAGGCCTAAAACATATTAATAACATGTTCCAGCATATTTCCATATTTACTAGTCTTCACTATGTTAAAAAATAGCCTTCTTTTTGCTCACATAAGCACCAGCTAACATGCATCATGATTACAGCCAGCTCCATTATAACGTAAAGTCTACATGACTATTTGTGCGCAATTACTCTATTAATTAAGTTAATGAGTCAAGCTCTGAGGTGTTCCAAATTGTATGGGGACTAAATAATGCCCACTGGGAATGGCAATCATCCTATATGTGCCAGCCACATTCATAGAATACTTAGGGTTCGAAAGGACTTTAAGATCATGTAGTTCCAACCCCCCTGATATGGGCAGGAACACTTCACCCTAGACCATGTCACCCAAGGTTCTGACCAACATGGCTTTGAACACTTGCCAGGGATGGAGCATTTTCACTTCTTCGCGCAACCTGTTCTAGTGCACCACCACCCTCACAGCAAAGAGCTTCCTTATATCTAATCTAAATTTCCCCTGTTTAAGTTTAATCCCATCTTCCCTTGTCGTGATACTACAGTCCCGGATGAAGAGTCCCTTCTCCAGCATTCTTCTAGGCTCCCTTCAGATACTGGAAGGCTGCTATGAAGTCTTCAATCAGCCTTCCCCAGGCTGAACAGCCCCAACTTTCTCAGCCTGTCTTAATACATGAGGTGCTCCAGTCCCCTTATCATCCTCACGGCCCACCTCTGGACTTGCTCTAACAGCTCTATGTCTTTCTAATGTTGAGGACACTAGAGCTGCACACAGTACTCCAAGTGGGGTCTCATGAAAGCAGAGGGGCAGGATCACCTCCTTCGACCAGCTGGTCATACTTCTTTTGATGCAGCCCAGGATACCATTGGCTTTCTGGGCTGCAATCACACACTGCCAGCTCATGTTCAGTTTCTCATTAATCAGCACCCCCAAGTCCTTCTCCATAGGGCTGCTCTGAATCACTACTCTGCCCAGCCTGTAGCTGTGCCTGGGATTACCCTGACTCAGGTGTAGGACCTTGCACTTCCATACACAGAACTTCATGAGGTTGACATTGGCCCACCTGTCAAGCGTGTCAAGGCTCCTCTGGATGGCATCCCTTCCTTCCAGTGTATCAACTGAACCCCATACCTTAGTGTCATCAGCAAACTTGCTGAAGGTGCCTCAATCCCACTGCCATGTTGCCAAAAGAGATTGGTCCCAACACCGAATTCCCTCTCCCTTTCCCATTCTGCGCCTATTCACATATAATCATAAGCATCATAGATAAGTAAACTGTAGTTTTCACTGGGAATTCTATTAGGAAGGACAACTGAAAAAAAAATGCATGTACACTGCAACATATTATAGAATCATAGAACAGTTTGGGTTGGAAAGGACCTCAAGATCATCTAGTCCAATATCGCTACCATGGGCTGGGACACCGGACTAAACCATGTCACCCAAGGCTTTGTCTAACCTGGCCTAGAACACCACCAGAGATGGAGCATTCAAAACTTCCTTGGGCAGCCCATTCCAGTGCCTCACCATCCTTACAGTAAAGCAGTTCTTCCTTATATCTAATATAAACTTTCCCTGTTTAAGTTTGAACCCATGTTCAAAAGGGTTCTCCTATTGAGATTAAAGTCTCTTAAATTACAAAAAAAAAAAAAAAAAAAAGGCACCAAATCTGCAAACAAAGAAATTACAAACCAAACTGCATATATGTTTTAATCAACACTTGAAGCTCTCCACTAATCAACCATGGGAGCTTTACAATCTACCCTGAAGTACCAACAATGAATAAGAAAATAAATTTTGGTCTCAGCAGCCTGTCATTCAGAAACTTGGGAAAATAAGCAGTTGTCAAACTTACAGCAAAGATGCTGAAAATGGCAAGTCTTACAGCTGTACAGGATCTAAACTTTTAGCCAAGAACCAACACTTTAACATCACGGCAATATACTGTAAAGACAGTATATTGTGAATGTATCACAATAAAGTACATCTATTTACACCTCTATAAACATCTACACCAACAGATTCCTTATTTTATTCTATGAGCTTTCCTAGTAGCTAAGATTCCTTCACCAAAACTCAGTCAACTCTTCCCTGAATTTACTGAAATACTTTTACAAGGAGTTTACAAGTTTTAATGATCTTACTTTAAGTTGCTAGCACACATCTTTCCGCAAAGCAAACAAATGAGAACTCATTGAAGTACATCAGAAAAGTGTACTAAATATTCCCACCCACCTACCCCCAACTCATTTCAGGAAGGAGAAAATAGTAAAACGTGAAAAGGAGAAAAGGTAAAGCTGAATGTGTATTTTTGTTCTCAAACATCGGTTTTTGGTATCAAGACATGCAGTTTAGAGGCTGAAGTACATAAGCTCTTAAGTTAAGCATTTTTCATTTGATCTGGTGTGAACATTTTAAATGAAATTTCAGAATCCCCCTGAGCAGTGTATTTCCAAACTAAGCAAATCTATTAATTCCAAGTTTCTGGATTAATGTGGGAAAAGGAGTGAATAATCATTTTTATAGACCTCTTTCAAGTCACAGCACCTTGTTGGTGGGCAAAACAGAGAGCGGTCCAGAAGGAAGAGGAAAAAAGAAAAAATCAGCATCAACAACTTAACTCCAAACAAACTCCATTGTATACCGATACCAATAAATCAAACAAAACAACTGGCAGCCTTTGATTAAGCCTAAGGTCTCCTAACAATAAAACAGGCCACTGACACTTAGCTGACATGCCAGCATTGACAGTTTGAGAGGAGAGAGCAATGAGAATTATACAGAATGACAGAAACTGCAGTAAGCAACTAGAAGACAAGCCTCAAACCTCACAATAAGACTAAAAAAATAACATGGATGTATGGCTTAACTAAAAAGAAAACATGAGTATTTAAGGCTGCAGCAAGCAAGCATTTACTGAAAATAAAATTAACTTCCTCAAGAGCATGTTCTCTTAATTTTTGTCAAATAACAGAGCAGTAGTTCCAACAACCACTTCCCATTAAAAAACACCTGTCACATCAAAATTACAACCATGCAGAAAAAGTCAGAACACTCTTCAGAAGTAATGACGAATTTACCTGGAAAAAACTTACGTATTTTAGCAATACTTACCTCATGCTCTTGGTTATCTTGTCCATCTTTGCCGCTTTTTCCACTCTTAACTGATTTTGCAGGTTCCTTTAAAAAAAAGTTTTCAGTCTCAGTTATTTTGAAGAAGAGATCTAGGCAGATTTTTCAAGCCAAGAAAATACGTTTTCTTTAGACACCCTAAAAATACCAAAATTGATAAGACAAAAATTATGCTGTTTTACTGGGAGATCTAAATACTGAACTACCAATCTCTACAAATGTGCTTTAAAGATTGTTCATCTGCAGAAAGGTTTCGGAATTTTATTTATGCCTCAAAATTCATCCATGAAGTACACAAAGATAAGCTTTCACACAGAGAAGTAGGCATGGACAAATTCAATGCAAGTGATCTGAACCATGCTTAAGAACTTATCCTTACTGTCTTTGTTTTTTAATTTCAGGTATATTTGTATTTAGTTTAGCTTTGAAACTACCATCAGTGCCAGTTTTACCTTTCATTATTTGTCTCTTCTAGGAGTTAAGAGAGTCTAGTATAGAATCACAGCCACAACTCAAATTTCTCCCTCCCAGCATTATATTTAACTTGCACCCTTTACCCAAAGCATATTTTTGAGATTCGTTATCCTCAGAAAGTAAAGTTTTAATGTTTTTACTATCAAAGGTAACAAGAGTATTGAGAAGAAATAAAACAAACCACCCCCCATAAACTGTAAAACACCCAAGCTCCCTACATCTAATTTTAAAATGCTGAAAAACTAAAAGGCAAGCAGAAGTCAACGGAAAATAAAAGTTCTAGAGGGAAATCAGCTGGGTGAGGCAGACCTTAATACTTCACAGTTGCTGACATACACTCATATGGCTAATTGTCTATCAAATTAAATGCAGTACAGTTAACTTGCTGTTGGATTTTGAAGTTTTCTGCAACCACTACTTGTGCAAGATCCTTTCGTGATTGCCAGAAAAGTCACTCCCGGGAGTACCGGAGAAAACGGAGGCAATGCAGGGCCAAAGCTAGATCCTTTCCCACTATCAGGAAAAGGAGATGAAAAGATTTCGAGCAACGATTAGCGCTCCTTGAGTGCTCACGGTGATGCCCCAAGCACAACTTCAGCTGCAACCACAGCCACGCAGCTGTGAAACTTCCTGGGACGGGGACCAGCAAAACAGCTGCGGGGCACCCCCCACCTTCAGCCCTGCCGTGCCGCCATGAAAAACGCCCCTGCACCCCGAAACACACGCGGCCAACCCGAGGTAGGGGACCCCCCGTACCAGCTTAGCCTTCCGCTAGGCACGGCGGAGGACGCATTTTCCCTCCCCTCCCTCCAGCACTCCCCCGCACACCAAAACCATCACCTCACTCCACTGACCCCCTCCCACTGGCTGCCCCCAACTCCACGCCCGCCCTTCGCGGGCTCTGCTCCCCTACTTTGCTGGGCAGACTCAAAGGACCTGGCGAGACGACACCGGGATCCCCCTTCCCCGCTAGCTACCGCATCCCGCGGACTAGGCCTCACCGGGAGCTACCCCCTCCTCAGAGCCCAGCTCCCGGGGGAACTGAGGGGGCCCGCATACAACAGTGAGGGGACTGGGCAGCCCATCGCCCGGCTCTCTCCAGCGGCAGGGAGCGCCTCGCCTCCCCCCTCAGCACTGAGCCGCGGTCGCCACTGCCGCCCCCTGCCGCGCTCTGCCCCAGCCCCTCCTCCCCGCGGGGCCTGCGCCCCACAGCCTCCCCACACAGTACCCAAACCCCGCCATGACCACAGCGACTCACTTTTTCCTTCTTGTTTTTATTCGGCATGGCCGCCCCACGCACCGCAGCCGGAGAGGCGTCACTGCCGCGGCCCCGCTCCGCGCTGCACCCGCGCCACTGCTCCCCCGGCCTCGACTCTGGCCCTCCCCCCACCCCCTTCCTCCTCCGCCCCCCGCCCGCCGTGAGCGGGCCTCTGCCCCCCCATTGGCTGCCCTTGTCACGTGAGCCGCGCTCCCGAAACGTCACCTCGTAGGCCGGGCTTGCGACAGCTTCCAGCCCCCTCCCTCCTGTCACGGTGACGGGTGGCGGCGGCCGCAGCCACAGTAGGAGCCGGTCCGGGGCAGGCCCCCTGCTCTCCCGGCTTCGCCCGGGCTGCGGGGCGGCCCGGCGGCTCCAGCCACGCCCTGAGGTGGGCCCCTCAGGCTAAGCTGTTCCGCCCCAAACCGCAACCCCGCCGTTTCCCCTCAGAAAAGCGGCGGGGCTGGCTGAGGTGCCTCCAGTTCCTCCGGCAGGTTGCGTCTCTGCCAATGGCACCTCCTGGGAAGTGCAGGGTCCCTGCAGCCCCCCGGGAGCGAGGTGCTAACTGCAGCCCGCCCTTGAGTTGGTGGGTGCGGGTTTAGCCGCTGTGGCTGCAGGGAGAGGTGGGACCCGCCGTGCGTTGTCCCGGAGCCTGTCCCTGGAAAACTGCACAGGACTGAAAAAAAAAAAAAAAAACCAAAAATAAACAAGGGCATATCTGAAGCACGCTGGCCCTCTCATGCAAATCCAGCGTGGGCATCATCAGTTTGAGGACTTCAATATATGCTTGCAGTATATGGATAAAGAAAAGGTGAGCTTTGCATAGTTACAGCCTAATTTTATAACAGTATCTTAATCCCTTGCTTGTTTTCAAAAGCCTGGGTGCAGATGGGTTGTTTCCGTGATTCCCGCTGGTACCAGATTTTTTTTTTTTCTTTTTCTCAAACAAATCATCCTTTAATCTCTCAAGGGTAGAGTGCAAAAATCAGAACAATCTGCTTTAAAAAAAGAAAAAAAGTGCATATGCGATGACTGGAAGTCCTGCAAACTGTGTTTCTTACATGACCAGATTAAGCCCCAAAATACTGTTGCCTGAGGGGAAAAAAAAAAAACACCACAGGGAATATTAATACTCATAATAATGACAGTATATAAAGCATTTGAAATTTAGGTTGAACATGCTTATTAAATGCTAATTGTGCTGTGCTACTAAAGGATAGAAAAAATGCAGCCTAATAAATGCTAGTGTAATAGTAAGATTGATCTTCCTTACCCAACCTTATGAGAATCAAAGCCAGCATAAATAAATTGCTGGGCTCTAATTTTTAGGAGCTGGGATTTCTAATAGCCACTTGTTTCTGATATGGTTGTATCTATCATCAGCTTGTATCCATTATATTTGAGCACTTTGCTTTTGCTCTGGTGAAAGGACAAAGAAACCTTCCCTTTTCCAAGCCCTGCAAAGAAGTCTACTCACTATGGTGAAATGCTTCTTCTTGCTTCAGTCCCTTTCCTGCTGCTTCAGTCCCTTTCCTGCTTCTTCAGTGCTAGAAAACAGATTGTGCCTGCCTTTCTATAGTCTCTTGTTTGAGGATTTATAAATGAGGTGCAGTTATTACTTGTGTACTTCTGTTAAGCATCAGTCATGAATGAGTTATTACTAATAAATGAGGCTTCTGACAACAGGACAATGTGGATTTTGAACGTACTAAGGCACAATAAAGGGGGGGAAATCTACTTCCATCTGTATTTCAGAGTTTGATCAGTGTATGAAAGAGTTTATACATCTTAGGATAAACTTGGGAGCTTTCAGTTCTTTGTTAGGTTTCAGTTTTATGGAAACTTAAACTGCTCTTAATTCCCAGCTGTTGTGTTCCTATCTCCCTCCTCTGCACTGATGCTGGTACTGTCCTTCTCCTTAAACCAATTCCTAGAATTGGTCAGGTTAAAAACTCTCCCTGTTCCCCATGTTGTGTCCTCCCCCTTTTCTTTTCCTTCTGTCCTCCCTCCCCCCTTGCCTCCCTCCAAAAATATTGTGGGCTTTGTTTTTTTTTAATTTCTTGAACTGGTGCACCATCACCTGCTTCTGTAAACACTAGCTTTGGCCAAAGGAAGGGGTGGAAATATGTGGCGGGGTTGGGATGTGACCTTAACAGCCTAGATTTAGATCAGTTTAAGTAGCTTAATGAGTTTCTCATTGGCTCTTGGCCTCCTTTGTGCTTGCTAGTGCTCATAGTTTTTCCAAATAATGGAAAAACTCTGTCAGTTTAGTTGTTATCCAAGTACTTCTGAATAGCAGCAGCAAAAAATATCTGTCCTTATTTTGCTTTTGGTTGAAAATCTTGACTTAATGTGCCTGAATACAGCTTCAGAAGATGGCAGAGACTCAGTTAACATTTAGGAGGTTTTCTTTGTGACCACAGATGTAGAAACTCTTGTGAAAACTTGACTCCCCCTCAACTTGCTTGCTGGGGAAAGAGCTTTCTTCACCAATAACAGAAAGCAATTGTGTTTTTCAAGGCCTGTTGTATTATATGAAATAATCAGTGGGTGGAGGTGGTTTACAGGAAAAACAGTTCCATCTGTATGTATGCTCTAGTGACTTCATAAACTAATGAGAATAAGGTGAGACACTTATATTTTCATGTGGCGCTAAGATGAAATCTTATTTTTACTACAGTGGTATGTCACTGTGGGCCTAATTAGTCTGCTACAGAGTGGGAATAAATATGTAAATAAGGTGATGTAATACAAGTGTGAGTATGACTCTATTAATACTTGCATTAACTTCTGAACATGTTTCATGCAAACTGAATGCTTTCAAAAACCAGAAGAGATTCAGAATGATTAGGCTACCTCTGTAGTTATAATAGCAAAAACTAATGTATGCAGCACAGCTACATTGTTTTACTGTATTGATTAAACTGTCTAAATTTGCAGAGGTTAAATTGCCAAATAATTTCAAGTCTGTATAATATTTAATAGTCTGAAACTGGGCCAAATTTCCAGTGTGCAACTTTATTGGATAGTACTTTCTTTTTTCCTTTTTTTTTTTTTTTTTTTTTTTTTTTTTTTTTAATCCCTTTACCAGAGTTAGGCAGTCATGCTCTGGCTTGAATTTATTGAACAGAGCACTGTTACTGTGATAGAGATAACTTCCATCCCCAGTTGTATGATTTTACTGCTTTCCATGCTCTCTCTAGTTCAATTGAGTGGTCTGCCAATTCAGCTTGCTAAAATGGCACAAAACTAACTGGAAAGGGAAGACAGGAGATAGTGAGAACTTTTGCTAGCAAGCTGTTAATTTAGCTCAACTGAAACTGCGCAACTGCACTTTTGGACAAAGTTTGAGAAGCCAGTGAACTGTCATCATTATACATAGTTGTCAAACATTGGCAGTCTGTTTCTTAAAACGCTTGTTTACTGTCTGAAGCAGAGTGTGGCTATAGCAAAGTCAGGACCTCTTTGACAAGGGCACCATCTCAGTGAGGTCAGGGTGATGATAGTCACCAGCCTGAGACAAGGCAAGGTAAGAGGTCAGGGAGCCATTCAAGAAGTTCCCTCAGGAGCAGCAACAGAGGGCCAAAGACAAGAAGGGAGGCAAGGCTACCTATAGTGCAAATCCAAAATTACAGGAGACAAGCCCAGAGAGGGTTCTGCTTATATTATCGGTCTAAGGTTCATCCAGTAGACTGGGGCCAGAAACAAGACTACCTATAAAGTATGCCTGAGGTCTACCTAGAAAGTTCAGTCAATAAGTCATGCTGGAAGGAGACAGAGTCAGACACAGATGCAACTCTGATGAAGCAGGCCAGGCTTGGGTGCCAATGCCAGAGCTTAAAATGAGCTCCTAGACCCGTTAGAAATATTGTCATGTATGTCTGGTAAGTGGCATGGTATTAGACATTGTCAATAGCTACTGTCCATGTTCAATAGCACATTGATTCTGAATTTCTCTTTGGGTCAACTTAATTTTAAATGAACATGAAAAAAAAACATGGAGAGCTCATGCAGAATGTTACTGAGGCATAGTACTGGTTTTGGCTGGAATACAGTTGCAGTTCTTTGTAGTAGCTTATATGGAGCTAGCTGTGTTTTGAATTTGCGATGAGAACAGTGTTAATAACACATTATTGCTGAGCAGTGCTTACACAGAGTTAAGGCTTTTTCTGCTCCTCATACCACCGCACCAGTGAGTAGGCTGGGGGTGCACTAGAAGTTGGAAGGAGACGCAACCAAGGCAGCTGACCCTAACTGACAAAAGCAGTGTTCCATACCACATGGCATCGTGCTCAACAATAAAACTGGATGGAGGGATGGGGAGGTTTGCCAGGGCTGCCATTGCTTGAGGAATGGCTGGGCATCAGTTGGATGGTAGTGAGCAATTATTTGGGTTTTTTTTGCATCATGTGTTTTTCTTTTTTCCCTCCTTTTTTTTTGTGTTTTTTTTTTTTTTTTAATTTTATTTTTTATTATTATTAAGCTGTCTTTATCTCAACCTATGAAATTTCATAGTTTACCCTTTGAATTTTTGTCCCTGTTCTACTGCAGGTAAGTCTGTGAGTGGCTGTGTGGTGCTTAGCTGCCTGCTGGGGTTAAACCTCAACAGTCATAGAATCATAAAATCATGGAATAGTTAGGGTTGGAAAGGACCTTAAGATCATCTAGTTCCACCCTCCCTGCCATGGGCAGGAACACTTCACCCTAGATCATGTCACCCAAGGTTCTGACCAACCTTGGTTTGAGCACTTGCCAGGAATGGAGCATTTGCCTCTTCTTTGGGCAACCTGTGCCAGTGCCACACCACCCTCACAGTAAAGAGCTTCTTCCTTTTATATAATCTGAACTGCCCCTATTTAAGTTTAAATCCATTGCCCCTTGTCCAGTTGCTACAGTCCCGGATAAAGAGTCCCTCTCCAGCATCTTTGTAGGCCCCCTTCAGATATAGGAAGGCTGCTATGAGGTCTCCAAGCAACCTACTCCAGGCTGAATAGCCCCAACTTTCTCAGCCTGTCTTCGTATGGAAGGTGGTCCAAATCCCTTATCATCCTTGTGGCCCTCCTGTGGACTTTCTCCAACAGCTCTGTCTTTCTTATGTTGAGGACGCTAGAACTTCACACAGTACTCCAAGTGAGGTCTCATGAAAGCAGAGTAGAGGGCCAGGATCACATCCTTCAACCTACTGGTCACACTTCTTTTGATGTAGCCCAGGATACGGTTGGCTTTCTGGTCTGCAAGCACACACTGCCGGCTCATGTTCAGTTTCTCATTAAAAACACCCCCAAGTCCTTCTCCATAGGGCTGCTCTGAATCACTTTGCCAGCCTGTAGCTGTGCCTGGGATTACCCTGACCCACATGTGGAATGGTAATAGATACAAAAATATCTAATAATATTTAATGATAGCTAAACATCTTATCTGTTTGTGGCTACAGTTTGAACACTGGTTATTAAGCACTGAAATGACCTACATTTGGATGATGGTCAAGGTAAAAGACAGGCTATTAAGCCAAATGAACTATTTGTCTTATGCAGAACACAAATTCCTATGAAAAGTGCTTGCACTTGTGCGCTGGTACTCAAATTCAATAGAAATGGGAATTACAAAAATAGTAATGTTAAAACACTTTGTACAAATCACTTGATGCTCTTCTGCCTCAGTGAAACAAATAAAAAGATCATAAAACTAAGACTTTACTGGATGGCGTGTAATTGAATCTTTCCAGGAAAATAAACTCAAAGAGGTGCAACTGATGGTCTCGCATTCAAAATGAGGATGTCTGCTTTCATATTTCCACTATTCTTTTAGTTTGGTTTTCTTTTTTTTTTGTATTTATAATGAATTAAGATATACTTTTAAATACTATCTAATAATGTGTTAAAATTTATTGAAATTACCTAGCATTCAGTGGCTATAAGGCACAAGAGTTTTTTTGATAGTTAATCTCTTTTTTGATTCAAAAAGGGTGTGTTCTGGTGCTACTTATAGCAGTCTGTTTATTCCATCTTTTTGCTGTGTTAAGTGCAGTGTTCCTATTTACAAACTACCATTCCCTCTTCCCACATGATACCAAAGGAAGATTAATCTTGTATCAGAAGAGTGAGACTATTAACATAAAGGTGCCTGCAGCTAATACTCCTACATTTTCATTTTTATCGTGTTTAAGTTGCTATTTATAGAATGAATGAAGAGATCCTATTAATTGTACCTCCTGTTGATGCCATACAAGATTTTCTCTTTCAACGCTTCATACTTTCTTTTGCCTTTTTTTTTTTAGGATTTGTCATAGCTAATATAGCTACATATTTTTATCTCAGTGTGGGAAGAGTTGAAAGACATACTCAGAAGGCATACTCAGGACTTAACCCTGCAAGTACCGTATATTTGTCTACTTCCCAGTATGTTCAGAAGTGTCCTCATTCTCAGTTGATGTGTATGCTAGATTTCTGATGCTTCAAGAATCTGTGCTTCCTGGTCAGATTGTACCAGTAACTACCCTCAACACGGTTTTTAGCTTGCTCCCCCTAGAGCAGGCTGCCTGCGCCTATACTGTGCAGTGTTTGAAGGGATGTTGTAGTCTTCTGCAGGCCTTTCCACAGCATTTTTATGCACACAGCACAAATATTACTCCTTTGCTATGCTTATATTCTGTGATCACACAAGATCTTAATATGTACCTTAAGATGGATTATGTTTGTTTTTTAATATTGTTGCCTGAGGCTAAACTGAAATCCCTCAGCATCAAGCTTCCCTAACACATCTCCTTTGTTGGTCAAGGTGACTCCTGCAGTGCAAGTTCACTGTTCTTCAAGAGCTGTGGTAGTCCTCTGCCACACTGACTTCCGCTCTGCACCTTGAAGTCTATCTTTGCGTATGAGACAACTGAACATTTTTGAAAAGTTCTTTAATAATGAATACCCAAAATAAAAAGAGAAATGCTTGGGGCATACTACTTGCCTAATACCATAGTATGCTACCAGAGAGGCAAGTTATGGTGACATGCCAGGCAAAAGGCTTGCAAAGATGATGTTGGAGGATTGGACCAAGTGAGACTTCGTACTTAAACCATTTCCTAGAGCTATCTAGCTACTAAATTGCTTCTGGGGTTTGTCTGAGAGGACGTCTTGCTTCAAAGGATATTCCAGGAATAATCAAGCATGCTCACGGAATGAAATCTGATGAAGAGGACTTTGGAGCAAAACATGCAATGATTCAGACTGATGGTATAGGTGCACTCAAAATCTCCTTATGTCTCCTTATATGTTGGGAGCCTTGATCTGTAATTCAGTTGCAGATTCTACTTGTGGCACAACTCCTCAGTCCATCATCCTAGGTGCAGCTTTTCATCAAGAGTTAGAAGACTCAGCTTTGGCAGATCACAATATTTCTGCTTAGTCACATTTTCAAAGGTGTTAGCTTCATTTTCACTGAAGGTTTAAAAAAATCATATACTCTGAAATAATTTAGACTGAGCAATTAAACATTGGCAAAGTATATAAGCATTTCAAACTAGAACCTTATAATAGGAAGTGTTAAGCAAACTCAACTACAGATTTCTCTTCCATCTGTATTTATATCATGCTGTGTACAGACTGTCTGGTATGCCTGTACAGACTTTGCCCCAAAGTTAACTTTGTCTGCACCTTGTGTTCAGTATTTATTTTAAAAATTCTGCATAGGTATGAGTTGTATTTACATTTATAGTATTTCTTCAGCATGTTGGAATTTCTTTTGAACTCCAGGCAGGTGAAATGAAAGTACTGAGAGACAATAACCTGGGAAGACAATTATTATAAAGTCCAAACCCAAGGCCTTTGACGCAGATTTTGTGCATGCATACCTTCCACAGAAGCATGGCATATAATCTTTATACTTGATGCATTCCCTTTGCAAAGAGATTTGGTGAGGTTTTAACTTTATGGTCTTTCTTGCTCTCTTGTACAGCAAAAAACTATACAGACAGTTTTTTCCTGTCTGTAAAAATCATAGAATCGTAGAATAGTTAGGGTTGGAAAAGGCCTTAAGATCATCTAGTTCCAACTCCCCTGCCATGTGCAGGGACACCTCATCCTAGACCACATTGGCCAAGGCTGTGTCTAACCTGGCTTTGAAAATTGCCAGGGATTTATTAATATCATTTATTGATGTGAGCAGAGCTGATTAATCACAACTGTTCTTACAGATTTTAATTTCCATGAAACAGCTTGTATCTCCAGCATACTGTATGTCTCTGCTTTTGCTTTTGTTGCTATCTTACACGTTTCTTTCCAACTTTATCAGAAGACTGTCTGTTCATATGTTTCTTGGCTGTTTGGAGAAGTGTTCCATTTACATGTAACAGTGATTCAAGAATCAATTGTGAGAGCTGTTTTTCCCTCCATTTCATAGGGTCTGACAAAATATTTTTATGCACAGTTATTTGCCTATCTCGCTTTTTTTAATTTATAGAATAAATGCCCAGATTACATCATGGACCCCTTTATTTGTGTTTCAGAGAAAGAATTAGCTGGCATTTGAAAGAAAGTTAACTGCTTTTCAGTATAAATTGAAATGGAAAAACCTTGTTATTAACACACAGAATTATAGAATTATAGAATGGTTAGGGTTGGAAAGGACTTGAAGATCATCTAGTTTCAACACCCCTGCCATGGGCAGGGAAGCCTCCTCACCTTAGGCCATGTCACCCAATGCTCTGTCCTACCCGTCCTTGAACACTGCCAGGAATGGAGCATTTGCTACTTCTTTGGGCAACTTGTACCAGTGCCTCACCACCCTTACAGTAAAGAATTTCTTCCATATATCTAACCCAAAGTTTCCCTGTGTAAGTTTGGTAACTGCCTGTCTATAATTCCCATGGCACTTTAAATTTAAAGCTTCATTTCATATGTGTAAAAAGAGTAGTGGTAATAAGGTAAATGAAGTGTGTAAATAAATTGAGATAAGATATGTGAGATATATACTTCGTGTTCAGAGTATTCCCCTGTGCTTTTTTAAAGACATGTTAGTTAGCCATCAGTGTGCCAGTAGCAATTAATGTTAGAGCATCAAAAGACCTTTTAAATGCAAAGCAACTGAACTTACCACCTCTCAAAAATCCACTTTTCCATTCATTTCAGGTCGATTTTCTTCTGTTTTGTTTGAAAGTTAAATTAGTCACTGAAAAAAAAAAAAAAAAACAAAACTGATAGACATTAATTAAAACTGGCCACTGAAGAAGTGTAATGTGTGCTAAGTTCATTATCCCTCTTGCACCTGGGTTTCAAACTTGTTTTGAAGGCTCGAACCTTTAGACATGAAAGGATCATCGAGACTTCTGGCCTACTCAACCCTGAGTTTGAAAGCAGCATGCCAGCTTCGTTAACCAGGTTGTACAGGAAAAGCAAGGCTGAGACTGGTTATTACATATTGGCTACTGAACATCTGTCAAATAGTGACTTTCAGTTATGATAACATGAAGCAAAACTGAAGCAGTTACCCTGAGATGAAAAGCTGTGTATCCCCTTACCAGTCACTTGAGCTGTTCAGTATCCATCTGCTGATTTGAGAGGAAAACATCATTAATAATGTATTCATGGATTGTGCTCTTGCTTTTATGTTGCTAGTAGTTTTTTCCAGTGTGAGCTGTTCTCAGCATTATTTAGCTTCTGAGCTCTAACATCTCCTTAGTAGCCATGACAAGTTGCTTGGTATTTTCTGTTTTAAGGGATAAAAGGAATTAAAACATACAATGTGACATTAAAATTGATCCATGAGTATGAGGTTGCTTAAATTTTGTGTGAGAATCTATACTACATTAATACGGTTTAGCACTGCTTTGAAATACTTTTGCAGAGAGGGAGTCTGAGAAAAAAAGAGTAACTTATATCATAGTTTATTAAAGCTAACACAGCTACACTAGTCTAGTACTTAATAATACAAATCACTTAATGATATAAGATGACTGAGATAATGTTTTTGACTTGGGGAGCGGAATGCTGATATAGTTGGTGCAGCTCTATCAAAATCAGCAGAAATGTCAATGCCAGCAAAATGGCCAAAAACATCTAGAGAATTTTTTATCGTTTGGACAGTGTTTTAACATCATTAATTAATAGTTATACCAGGCACAGTAAAATTACTGCATTAGAACTTAAGTTTTATCATTTGGGGGTGTTGATGTGGTTTTAAATTAATGGACAATATAATCTGAAAAGTCATCAGAAGTAAAGTCTGCAGCCAAATCAAGACTCTATTAGCTACTGAGTTCTTAGTGTCTCTGAAAATTTTATTCTTTTGATGTATTGATATTTGGTTTCCCTTGCAATGGGCTGTTTGTATACACTGGGAATGTAATGACCTGCTGGTGAAGTCCAAGACATTTGCAAAGTAAAAGTTGGTTTTAATCTATTTTTCTTTTTTCTTTTTTTTTTTTTTTTCATATCTGCTGGTATCCCTGGCCAAAACACCCAAAGGCTTGGCTGTTTATCTTTGATACAGATGTCTGCAGTTTTCATGCCTTTGTGGCTTCAACATTACATTACTGCAGTACAGGGGCTGAGGAGCTATAGCTATGGCAACCAGTGCCTGATAAGTAACTGCCAGCATGAATTACAGCATCTCTAAGGTTTTCATGCAGACTGGTCTCCCTGCTGATCTGACTGCTCATTTATTTTTGACCTTCAGGACAGGGATCAGCAGCATCAAGGCATTTTTTGTTCTAGTATTCGTTCTTCTGGAAGCAACTAAGAGAGTTTGTATAGATAAACAGTACAGATGGATCTTAAACTGGTTTAGAAGGGAATGTTTTTGCAATCATGTAATTCTTCAAGTAAGAGAAACCATGTATCTTTATCAGTATTGCTATATCTACTGTAGCACTTTTACCAACACAACTAGCTCATTTAAAAGGGTATGTCTCATAACCTTGACTGACTTAGTGGTGTAAGTAAATTCTGAAGTCAAACTCAACCTCAGATATTGCCTTTGTATTAAAGATGAAGTGGAGAATAAGGCAGGATAATAAATGCTTTTGGTTTTATTCTTTAGGTTTTGCAATGAGGATCTGAATTAGGAGAGCCAGTTTCAGCCCTGACATTAAAAATCCAGGTCCTCCACAGTCACTGGCAGTTGCAGGTACATGTTTAATATCAGTATCACAAAGGCCAAGAGAATGAAAGGTGAAATACAGGAAAACATATTTGAGGCTCTTGCTTTTCTTAATACCTCTGCAGCTTGATTAAGTTTTATGAAAAATTCAACTCATACCCCTTGTTATGTGTGAGTGGGCATGTTCCAGAGCCTGAAATTCAGTTTCAGGTCTCCTTAACCCAAAACATGCCCCAACTCCCCTGACTTATTGCTAGTTAAAACTGTTTCATAGAGAAGAGTTTAATGTGTGTGTTGACTGTATATTTGGACTCTTTGTGAAAGCTTTTGGCCATTTCTGTAAAGATCATCTGCCAGCAATTATTTATTCACAGTTGCTTAATAATGTACATTTAAAAAAATAGCCTGTATTTGTCTGGACATTTACGCCTTCAGCCAAGTTTAGTGCAGCTATAACAATATTATGTAATAATAATATCAATGACTTAGTTGAGCAATCCAGGACACATGTACTGACACTACAACACCTATTTATTGCATGTAAGGGTTTCAGAGAAAATGAAATTAGTTTGTAAGAAAATAAGAATTACAACTTAAAACAAGTTTCAGCAGTCATAGGAAAAAAAAAAACCAAAAAAAAACCCCTTATCTGAATGACGCACTTCTTTGTTTAGATCTTGTTTTATTGATTTCTTTAGAACATGTAAATTATACACAGAATGTTATTGCTTAAATATAATCTACAAACAGTGAACTGTAATGCTTGATTAATATCGTACATTGATACAGTAATCTACTAAAATGGCAGTAAAATAAGATTACAAGAGGAACCACAGTAAGATGACTTTTGTCTCTGCAAAGTAAGGCATAAAGTACCATTTCACAAGAAAAAAAATCCCTGTTAAATGTTATTGGAGTTTGCGGAATTCAAACTTATTCAGATTGTCTTCATTTTAAATTAAGATGACCTAATGAAATTGAATAAAGTTATAATTCTAGCTGAATTTAAATCACTCTATTTGGAAGATTCACATAATGCTTCAGTTGGGGAATGGCAAAGCTGAAGTTTGTGGTTTTGTTTGGTTTTGTTGTTTTTTTTTTTTTGTAACTTGTTTAATTTTTCTAGTGACTGCTTTCAGTACTGTAAACAAACTTTCAGAAGTTGTTAGGAGTGTTCCCAAGACAGTGTGTTGCCTGATGTTATTGATGCAGGACATAAGAGCTGTTGGAGAAAGTCTAGAGGAGGGCCACGAGGACGATAAGGGATTTGGAGCACCTTCTGTACAAGGACAGGCTGAGAAAGTTGGAGCTGTTTAGCCTGGAGAAGAGAAGGCTGCATGAAGACCTCATTGCAGCCTTTCAGTATCTGAAGGGGGCCTGCAAGGATGCTGGTGGAGGGACTCTTCATCAGGGACTTGATGTAAGATTTAATTGATATTTCCTCTGCTTCTTTCAGTTCTCTTCTAGTGGAGACATTGAGTAGTAGTTATGATTATCTTTTTATACTTTCAGGTATGAAGAGATGTATCAAGTCCTACACTCTTTCAGGTTCTTCACTAGATCTAAGTGAGTTGACTGTGTTCCACTGTAGATTTCAGTTACTGAAAACAGATGTGTAAAATATGTTCTGGCCTGCTATTGGGAATGTCTACATCATCACCAGACTAAATTTAGATTTAGATTTTTTTTTTTTTTTTTTTCAGAAATCAGTATCCTTGTTCTGAACACGGAGAAACTTACAGCTGTACTACATCAGGTAGAACAGCGGGGGATGACAGGGACAGTTTCTTCTCCTTTCCTTTCTTATTCCTGGTGACAACAATTTACTATGGCTTACAGCATTTTTTTTTCCTATGTTCTGTCTGCATGTTTTAATGGAAGTTTGCAGCCAATTTATCTGTTTTGTGCAAGTGAATTTGTAAGCAATGTATTACAGGAGTAAGTTTCTTATTCCCTGTTACTGCCATGAGTGAGTAGAAACTTGGCCTGACCTGGTGGTTCCTAGTCCTCAGTAAACTGCCAATTTTCAAGTCTGATGACTGTGACTCTCACCAATAGCCTCACTGTTCATCAGCAAATGAAGTTATTTTAATACTGCAATGAAGTGGGAACATTCTAAAATAATCAAACCAGACACTTTGGATAGCACAGAATCGCACAAGCGTTTCATCCAGAAGTATTTTGAACCTTCTGGGGATGTAGGCTTCTTCAAAAGCCCTTTTTATTGTATATGACACCTGTCAAAAGGATTTATGCCTGCTTTTGGAGTCAGTATTTCTGTAATTAGTTTTTAAACTCAATAAAAGATGAATTATTTCTATCTGATTATGGTATTATCTACAGCAGAAATGTATAGCTTTTTAAGCCAAGAAACACTTTTTCTAGACTCTGATTACAAAGGAGTTTAATTTGTAGTGACTTTGATGCCGCACATCACTGGAGCAGTATATTCCTACACTTTGTCTGCGCTGAGCACTATTTGCTTTATCATAATGAGTCAGCTTAGAGAGCTTAAGATGGTAGAAGACTTACTAAAGCATGTGCTGAAAGGATCAGGACAAGACAGTAGAGATGTGGTGGCAAGTAGTTAGACCAGCTTTGGTTGCCATGACCTGCATCACATTTCACAGACTAAGGAAACAGATCATGTATTTCCAGCACCATTACAATAAAATCCAGTTATCTGCTGTATCTCAGACTACTGCAGAAGGGCTGTCTCCTTCCAAGAGATTCCCAGGTTAGCACACTCAGTCCGAGGTAGATTAATTTCACTTACTTGAAAACAAATAGCATATTAAGTATTGTTACTAAATGCAAACTATATCAATTATGCCAGGTGATTTTTCTCTCTAATTTTTATTTTTAAAAAAGGCTTCTTGGTTTATCAGGCAAAATATCCTTGATTGACTTTTTTTTTTCCCCCCTGGCTTTAGAAAATAAGCAAGTTGAACTTTACAGTAATTTTATGCGCTTAACGTACTAAATGTGGGTGCATAGTAATATGGCAACACTATCCTCTAGTGGCGGTTTGTGTTAACACAATTCTCTATCAACGTCAGCGTGAATTGGTTTCTGCGTTCAAAAGGTGGTATGTTGGCCACAATATTATTTATAAATTCAGAGTTCTGTTTTACACAACAGGGAATAATTAAACAAATTCTGCATACAATGCGATGATAATACATGCTTCAACACCAGCATCAGCTGCAGTATATATGTTTTTATGTGACTATAAACCAAACTATATATATGACTACCTGTGACTTTCCAGACCATCAAACTTATGTAGCTGTATTCTGCTATGGTAGTTTTTTCATAGATATGTCATTTAACATGGTAGGATCACTAGTTGGTTTTTAGTCTACTCTTGAACTCTAGCATTAAAGTCTAATTCTCGTGGTAAGAGTGTCTCTAGACACTGGTATCCACAAGCACGTGAAATATCCTTAATTTATTTTTCAGTTTGCAATTTCTAAAATCCAGTGTATATCTTAAAGGAGAAAGAAGGAAAGGCAAAATTTTGTATAAGAGAGCAAACTCTGAGATTTCAATGCATCAGTTTTTCAAACTTACCCACTAAACAGATCAGTCTAGACTGAAAGTACAGTTGCTTACTGTGAAGATTGATGCTACAAAAAATTACATGATTTCTCACTTGTCCCGTTTAAATATTTCTGCTCTAGAAGTTTGGAAATCTACGTATGTAGAAAATCCTATGAGACTGATCACATTTTAGGAAACGAGATTGTACCTTATAAATGATGCCACTTAATGCAGCATAAAATATAGCCAATGGATACTAAAGAGATTATACTGGCATTTATGAATTCTGTAATATGCATCAAAGTTACTTGCATTTTATAAACTTACTTTAATTCACAAGTGAATTTGTGCCAAGTTATTTTTTTGATATCTGTACAAAGAATTCAAGGTAAATGTTTTCTTCATTTCATGTGAATTGTTAATTAAAGACCAACAGCAAAAATAGAAACTTAAAAGTACAATATTTCTTTTCCTAGCATTCAATTTATATTGCAAAATATTAGCATTTCATTTTTTTTTTTTTTCTCTGAGGTCTGTGCTTGAACCAAAGGAGATAATTGATCTAGGCAGTTCATGTTCACAGAGAAAAGTCATTGTCTTGTCTTTGTTCCACAGTCCCCTTGAGCAGTGTTTGCTATAATGGTATAAACTACAGTGGCAAGCAGCAATGTGAAAACATAAAATTTATGTCGCTGTAATTGTAGCCCCAGAATGATAATTAGTCAAGGAACAATTCTTTTGAATGAGACATCTATTTTTAAAGTGTGAATAAAAACTATTAGTACTATAAGTGGTGCCACTAAGGGTCAGATGTAGCTATGCAATAACCACTGTTATTTTGAAAACACCATGTGAGGAGTTCGTATGTTATTACACTTGCAAGGAACTTATCTGGGGACAAGGGACTGGAGTCTTTTGTTGCTGATTGATGAGCTTAATCCCAAATTTGCATTGCTAGTGACAAAATACATAGTGGTATATGCCAGGGCACTGTGTTTCATGGACTAACAACATGTCCAGTCCCCCTGAAACACAGCTGAATATTTACATTGCAGATTGACTAAGTATGGAAAACAAACAGTCATTTTGTTTGGCAGTGTTTGTTACCAATGTTGGAATGGCCAAGATTATACTATAATTTTTCCACTAATTCTTATCTGGAAGGTGAGAACTGTCAATGGGAAGTACAGAGAAGTCCTTCCTTCCTCTACTGTATGTGTTCTACAGGTAAATAAAGAAATGAAAAATAATGTCAGGAAAAATAATAGCCAGATATGCTGGGGAAAATGCTAGTGAGGATCTGTGAAAGGGAACTGTATGTTAGTGACAGGATACAATCTGGTTGCATGAAGACAGGCCTACATCACAGGTGATCAGAATAGTACTGTTTAGCTCTTAAACTATGTTAAATAAACCTGTGATGTAGAACAGCAACAAAATCTTTACTTCAAGATCTCTTCAATGTCAGTATCACAAGGTGAATCTGTCTCCTTCTTATACTCCCATTTGCCTGGTTCTCTTGAATTCTGAATTGATAGATACTGTGTATCTAAAAGTAATAACTTAAGGGCATAAGATGGAGTTTGCTGTTATATGGGTTACTATGTGTTTTTTGTGCTTCTGTTTACTAAAAACAATTTGATATTATATTTATGAAAAACACATACTTTGACTCTGAAATATGTTCTCTTTTCTTTGTACATATTTTGCCTTGAAAAGTGAACCTTTTTAGATTTTCTGAAGAAAAATATTGTGTTTATTTAGTAAACAGTACACTGAAACAAATATTATAATTTGCAGTTTCACATGTTTATAATTGGCTTCACTAAGGGTAAATTGTGCCTCACAAATTGGTAGATAAGGGAAGAGTGACTGACATCTACTTGGACTTGTGCAAAGCATTTGACACTGTCCTGTACAACATCCTTGTTTTGAAACTGGAGAGACATGGATTTGTTGGAGGGACCACTGGATGCAGAAGGAATTAGCTGGATGCTTGCACTCAAAGACTTGCAGTGAATGTCTCTATGTCCAAGTAGAGACCAATGATGAATAGTGTTCCTTAGGGGTTGGTATTGGGGCCAGTGCTGTTCAGCATCTTTGTTGGTAACATGGACAGTGGGATTAAAAGCACCCTCAGCAAGTTTGCTGATGACACCAAGCTGTGTGGTACAACTGACATGCTGGAATAACAGGATGCCATTCAGAGAAACCTTGACAGGCTTGAGAGGAGGGCTGATGCCAACCTTATGAAGTTTAACAAGGCCAAGGGCAAGGTCCTGCACCTGGGTTGGAGCAGTCCCAAGCACAATTAAAGGCTGGGCAGAGCATGGATTGAGAGGATCTCTGAGAAGGACTTGGGGGTGTTTGTTGACAAGAAGCAAAACATGACCCAGTAGTGTGTGCTTGCAGCCCAGAAAGCCAACCATGTCCTAAACTGAATTAAAAGCAGCATGACCCGCAAGTCGAGGGAGGTGACTCTCTCCCTCTACTCAACAATCGTGAGACCCTGCTTGGAGTATGGTGTTCAGCTCTGGGGCCCCGAACATAAGAAGGACATGGACCTGTTAGAGTGAGTCCAGAGGAGGGCCATCAAGGTGACCACACGGATGGAAAACCTCTCATGTAAAGACAGGCTGAGAGAGTTGGACTTGTTCAGCATAGAGAAGGCCCAGGGGAGACCTTCTAGCAGCTTTTCAGTACCTAAAGTGATCTACAAGAAATCTGGAGAGAGAGTTTATACAGGATAAGTGTGAATGGCTTTAAACTGAAAGAGGGTAGATTTAGATATTGGAATGAAATTCTTTACTGTGAGGGTGGTGAGGCACTGGAAGAGGTTGCCCAGAGGTGTTGTAGCTGCACCACTCCTGAAAGTGTTCAAGGCCAGGTTGGGTGTAGCTGTGAGCAATCCAGTCTAGTGGAAGGTGTCCCTGCCCATGGCAGGAGGGTTTGGAACTGAACAATCTTTAAAGTATCTTCCAACCTAAACCATTCTATGATAATTGCAAGAATGTTGTCTTAAATATAACTACATAAATTTAAGAATTAGAGTGAAGCATTTGGAGACACTGTATTTTGCTATAAAAGCATTATAGTTTAATAGTTTATTGTTTAGGAATCCAGTACAGTATTTTTTTTTCAGTTTATTGAATTGCAGAATAGACATTAGAAGAACTCTCTAATAAATACAGACTTTCTTGTCTATGATCATGTTTTGAAATGGGGCTTAACTGCTAGCTCTGCAGAACTGAATTAGCAGGAGAAATTGCGCAGAAGGAATAGCCAGAGCTCCTTGGATAATGCCCTTCTATGCTGACCTACAATATGGTTCATTTTATGTACTCATTTAAAATTTGGGCTGCCTGCTAATATGCAAAAAAAGAGAACAATAATGGCAGAGTGTTCTCTTCTAATAGAAATCTGTAAAGAAACACAGGAAATAAAATCATCAAATGTATTTCTTATGGGTCACTGAAGAGCTATAATATCATGTACAGATAATAGTTGCAGTTGTGCTAGTGATCAGGAAAATGTGAACTTGCAATCTAGCACAGTCATGATCTATTTCCATTAATAACTTCATGAACCAGCCCCTGTTACAGTATAACTGCATGCTGTGTGCAATGATTAGAATATTAGATCTTTCATATGGTGAATATGTCACTTTACAAACAGCTTCACTGAATTCATCAGGGCAGATGTTCTCATGCTGGTGTGAGTAAGGGTATCATCTTTCAAGGCAGCAGAGTCTTATTCATTGGCTAAGAAATTTTACTGGCAAAATGTCTCTGTTTTTTCTGGTTGTTGACTGAAAATATAAGAAATGAAAATTAAGTATGCAACAGAGGGCAGAAGAAACAAGAACACTGAAGAGATTGACTTTGATTTGCAGAAGCTGCTCTTCCACTACATTTTCAGTTATGCCAGTGGGAAGTATGCCTTCTCTTTCTCTCTGTTGACATTATCCCATACCTCTGGGAGCAATTCATCTTAAAAAAGGGCCTTGGCATCTCCAGTTAGAGAAAGCAGACCAACTTTATGTGGCAGAGCTATGACAAAAAGTCTGAAAATTTGTCTTCACTGATTTCTGTTACTGTTGGGTTAGATCTGATGCAAAACTTTCAATATCAACTCACTTTTGTGTGTATTATTGCGTGAACTAAATACATGGAAAGTATTAAGAGTTACTTTTTAGTATACATTGAATAGACAGATCAGACAAGCATGTGCTAAGAATTTATTTGAATTTAATAGGATACATAAGGGCCTTCAAAATTTATAAATTTAAATAAAATGCAATTTAGCTGTCTTTGTAGCATAGAACTATAGAGAGCAGAATCCTCTGCTGAATTAGACTCATCATTCACCTGATCAGTCTTTCTAGAATAAAAGAAACTTTTGATTTGTGTGCAGGTGGAAGCAAGGACAGGCAGCCTGGGAAGAATACAGGGATGTTGTCCAGGAAGCTAGGGACCAGGTTAAGAAAGCTAAGGCCCACTTAGAATTAAAGTTGGCTAGGGTTGTGAAAAAATAACAGGAAGGGATTCCATGGATACATTGCAAATAAAAGACAGACTAGAGACAACATGGGCCTCCACCAGAAGCTATAGGGAGAACTGGCTACCCTGGATTTGGAGAAGGCTGAGGTTCTTAATGACTTTTTTGCCTCGGTCTTCACTAGCAAATACTCTGACCACACCACCCAAGTCTTGGAAGACAGACATAAGGACTGTGAGAATGAAGACCCTAGGCCCACTGTAGGAGAGGATCTGGTTCGAGACCATCTTAGGAACATGAACGTATACAAGCCCATGGGACCTGATGAAATCCATCTGTGCATCCTGAAGGCGCCGACAAATGAAGTTGCTAAGTCACTGTCCATCATATTTAAAAAATCATGGCAGTCAGGTGAAGTTCCAGATGTCTGGAAAAAGGGGAATATAACCCCCATTTTCAAGAAGGGGAAAATGAATGACCCAAGGAACTACAGAGCAGTCAGTCTCACCTCTGTGTCTGTCAAAATCCTGGAGCAAATTCTCCTGGAAGGCATGCTAAGGCACATGCAAAACAACAAGATAGTTGGTGATGGACAGCATGGCTTCACTAAGGGGAAAACCTACCTGGCCAATCTGGTGGCCTTCTATGATGGAGCTACGGAACTGATGGACAGGGATAGAGCAGTTGATGTCGTCTGCCTGGACTTGTGCAAGGTATTTGACACTGTTCTGCATGACATCCTTGTCTCTAAACTGGGGAGACCTCAATTTGATAGATGGACCATGAGGTAGATAAAGCCGTGGCTGGATGGCCACACGCAAAAAGTTTTGGTTAATGGCTCAATGTCCAGGTGGAGACCAGTAATGAGTGGTGTCCCTCAGGGGTTGGTGTTGGGGCCTGTCTTGTTCAACATCTTTGCAGTGACATAGTGCAGTTGAGTGCACCGTCTGCAAGTTTGCCAATGACACCAAACTGCATTGTTCGGTTGATCTGCTGGAGGGAAGGAATGCCATCCAGAAGGATCTTGACATGCTTGTGAGGTGGGCAGATGACAACCTGATGAAGTTTAACCATGCCAAGTGCAAGGTCCTACACCTGGGTCGGAGCAATCCCAGGCACAGCTACAGGT
>JASSUY010033804.1:0-77088 GCA_032466535.1 Forpus xanthops
GGCAGCGGCCGAGCTGGAACGGCAGGAGCGGGTCTTCTTCCGCTCCTGCGCGCCGCTGGCGCGGGCCGAGCCGCAAGAAGCGACGGCGCTGCTGAAGCGGGTGGCGGTGCAGCTGGAGGCGGACGGCGGCCTCAACTGGGGCCGGATCCTGGCGCTCGTGGTGTTCGCCGGCACGCTGGCGGCCGCGCTGGACGAGCGGGGCTGCACCGACGGCCCGCGCTGCCTGGCCGCGGCGCTGGCCGCATACCTGGCCGAGGAGCGCGGCGAATGGCTGGAGGCGCACGGCGGATGGGTGAGCGGGGACAGGGCGCGGGGCCGGCCCTGGGAACGGCGAAGGTGGGGAGCGGGATCCCGGCCCCGGGGCGGATGACGGGAGCCTGGCCTCTTTACCCCGCTCACAGAGCACGGCAGGGCGGCGGGGCAGGGGCAGCTGTGAGGCAGGAGATGGGCGCATGCGGGCCCGGTGGGAGGCTCCGGGGGGAGCGGTGCTGACCATCTGCGGGGCCCGGGGAGCTCACAGCGATGGTCGGTGGGGATATGCGGGGCGCTCAAGGTGCCTGCGGGTGTCCTGTGTTGCGCCTTGGTCCGGTTCCCTAAAGGTGCCGATGTCCATCTTCGATGAACTGCAGCCGTGTAGTGGCTTGTGGGAACAAGGGTTACCTTCTCAGGTCCGCGATTTTTGGAGAGCAGGCTGGCACGGGTCTTCTCCCGACTATAAATACAAAACACTGATGTCTCTGTTCTCAAACACGCCTGGGTACGAAGCCACCCATCTGCTAGACCTGCTGCTCTGGTTCCTGCTTGTCCTGGGACTGGTCAAGTCGGAGCCTTGGGAAGATCTGAGCAGCAGCATTAATACACATTGCAGTGTAAAGCGATGGCTGCTGTTGCTCTCTGCCGCTGGAGATGCATGCTAAAGTACAGCTTTTAAAGCATCCATGCAGCTCTGCGTGCGTTTCTGAACAAAACGTCAGCTGTCCCATAGAACTGCACATTCCCTGTTTCCAGTCCTAGTGGAATATTTGATGTCAGTACAAATAAGCACTAAAAATAGAAAGGGGGGGAAGCAGCCACTGGTTTCGTTGACTTTTCCAGACACCAAAATGAACTTGGTTTTCCAGTGGTCCATCTGACCGCTCGGAACAGCGTGGTCATTGGCTGCAGTGTACACTGTCATTTGGCAAAGTCGCATTGCTTGTTCGCACAAATTAAAGCATAACGAACAAAGTTCCGGAAGAAATTAAGAGTATAACTTGTTTACATAGACATCTGCAGAGCAGAGTTCAAACATGACCATCTGGAGTTGTATTGCTGCCACTTCTGATTATCACAGCTAACGATCTGGGAGAGCAGCTGCTAGCTTTGCTCTGAGCAGTGTCCACTTGGCCCTTCCAAGAGCATGTTGTCATCAGTCCTGTATCCACTGAGATGGGACCAGCTTCCGTCTCCTGCCTTTCAAGTGGAAATTTCCATATCCTGTGTTTCAGATGCTTTCTGGAACTCGAATGAGGGGGAACAATGCTGGCAGCTCCTGTTAGAAACTTGCCTAAAAGGGCTGAAATAATGTAATGGTATGCTGAGCATCTTGATAGGAAGGTTGTGATTGTTGAGCAAGGCATACAAGTATTTGCAGCTACTGCTTCTCATTGCCTTGTGCAAAGGCTCTCACAAGCATTTTTGTGTGCCCAAGGCAAAAGGTTTAGACTTTCATGATTAAATTGATACTTCTGCAGCTGACAAAAACCATGCTGGGAGCGAGAATCAGACTGTGCTCAAAGACTTGTTAAAGGAAATCCAGTCAATTGTAAGCCAACCAACTCAATGTCATTTCTCACTTTTCTAGGATGGCTTCTGCTGCTTCTTCGGCAGACAGGGATCCGAGACGGCTGAGCAGAGCAATACCATAAGCAACGCAATCATGGCCGCAGCGGGGTTTGGAATAGCAGGATTGGCTTTTCTCTTGGTGGTGCGGTAGGCTGAATGGATCTCACCATGGGGAAGTACTCTCAAAACTGACAGTTTACCAGATTTCACTCTATTTTCTATAGAACAGACCCTTTAAGAAGAAGTTTATATTTTTAAACTGGCTTGGGAAACTATCTTGCCAAACCCTTGGCTATAAACTGCTTCACTCAATACTCAATAACAGCACAAACAAATGTGTCCTAAACCACCATTTGTGCATGTTCAAAACCTCTCACCTACAAACATTCTCTGGACTTTCTTATTGAAGATGTAACCTAAGCTTTAGCATGGTTCACGTACTGTAACTTCTGAGTGCTTGATGTTATGCTAGGAAGACGTTATGGTGGACTTGCTACTATTAAACCCTCTGTTTGAGATGTCGTTTTTACATGGAGGCAAGTCTCTGAACTGCCTTCCATTAATACTGTAAAGTGGGCGAACGTTAACTGTGATTAAACATGGCTAATGGCTTCAAATGCTGTGCACAGCACTTGTTACCAAAAGGCAACTAGTTGGTTGATTTAGAGCAGTTAAATGCCTGTGATGCAAGAGGCATTCATTAGGGCTTGATATAACATACAGCTGATTTCATTACACTACAAGAAGATAAGTATTGATACAGGACGCTAATGGCTGCAGTACTGGTTCTTACTGAAAGGAATTAAAATATTAAACCTTAATTGGTATATTGAAATCCAGTGGAGGCTGGAATTTCTCTGGATTTCCTTGACAAAACAAGAATTTCCATATATCTTAATATATTTTTGAAGTATTTATCACTGTATAATACTTGTAGCCATAACATCTTTATTTTTGTTTAAAACTTAATGCTGGTTCTTGTCACTCTAGTGCGTATCGACTGTTGTCTTGTTTGAGTAATATTTCACTCTATTTTCAACATGCTGTGTATTTCTTTCAGTGGTTGTACAAATTGGCTTATGTTTCTGTTGGCTTTTAATAACGTTCCTGGGTTACTCATAGCGTGTACAATTTTACTATGGTGACTTCAAAGGTGAATAAATGTTGAGTATTTTTATTTTAAAAACCTTAACTTTCTGCTTATTTGCTCAAATGGGTGATCCACTCCTTGGACAGTGAGTGTTTTGGTGCATCAGTGTGTGTCCACCTTCCTGGTGCTTTGATCTGAAATGAGTACCTGTGCAGCACCAAAGAGATGTGGTGCCTTCCTGCAGAGGAGTCCTGCAGTAAGAGCTAGGGCTAAGTCAGCCTAAGTGGAAAATCCAGTCCAAAAGGCGCATCTTTACCACTGCAACTGGAAATAACCATGTGGTTTTGTAGGGCAAAACTTTCCAGAGTTCATTAGCATAGGTGAGTGCAGACAGGCTCCTCTGAGAGCTGCTCCTGCTTGTACAGAGCAAAAGAGCTCTTGTTCTCTGTCAACACTTGCTGCTCCTCTGTCTTTCACACATGCATGCGTTTTTACTGAAACTGGAGTTTCTAACACGTGTTGCAATGATGACTGAGCAGTTGGTGATGGAGCTTAACCTTACTAGATTAGTAATACTGAGCAGCTGTACTTTTTGAGATTGCTGGGCTTAATTCTTAAAAGCTGTCTCCTGTTCCAGTCTCCAAGTGAGATATTTCTGTGGCACTGGTGGCTCTGATGCCTGCTAAATGGTGCAAACTTGTTATTCAGCCTCTCACCCAACATCCCACTGCTCTGCCTGTAAAGAGGGCATGTCCCTTCATGGGGAGAGCAGCCAGTGTGTGTCAGACTTCCTCTTGGGAAACATGAGCCTTGGCAAGCATCGCTGTGGCCGGCAGTGGCCACACTGCTTCTCCTTCTGCTGGCCAGTGGGCCTGGGGAGAGGCATGTGGCAGGGCCTGCGGCCCAGCGCTGATCAGAGCAGGGTTGTATCCCTGGCCACAGATGTGGGAGGAGGACAAAAAGGGACATTCAGGGATGGTAAGTCCCACGGAGGCGGGAAGGAGCTGGTGGTTCTCCCCCCACACTGCCCACTCTGAACAAACGCCTGCTTGTTCTCCAACTTCCAGTTCTCTAACTCCAGCTTGGCTGCTCCCGGCAAGAGGATTAAGAGCCCACAGTGTAGGACCATTGTGCTCAGTTCCTCTCCCAAGTTCCCACAGGGATGGTGCCTGCCTCGGCAGCAGCTGGGGGCTCTAGGGTGTTTGCCTCCAGTCCTCCTGGCGAAATAGGAGCCTGTGATGCTGGCAACTTTGTCTGCAGTGGGAATGAGCTGGCTGGTGTTGGGAAATAAAGGTAGTTTCCAAACTACATTATCCTTAGGGGCATGTGTGCCAAATGACAAGGCAAGAAATGCTCTAAACAGAGGGCAAATGCTGTATTTGAAATCTGCTGTGGATCTCAGTACCTCTCCAATACCAAGCAGAACAAAGATAAAGATAAAATACCAGTATTTAGATTTCCAGTGTAACCTGCTCTGGCAGGCCCAACAAAAGCAATAGCAGAGAGGATATTATCCTGGATTTCACCATGTGCTCTGGAAAAGAAAATGGTCTGGAAATGTCCTTGAATAAAGTCATAATCAGCCTTTGGTGTAAAACTGACCCTTTACAAGGTGCAGCCTGGAGAGCATTTGCCACTCTTCCCTGGGCTGGGAGATGCACGGGGTGGGTTTTCTAAGGCTAGAAGAATCAGGGGTAGTTTGGGAAAACTACAAGGCTGTCAGGAGACCGCAGTGCAGCTCAGCAGCATGGTGGCAATGCTGCCTGTAGCTCCTTGACCGGCTGCTCTGGTCTCTGCTGGGAACCTGTGCCTGAGGGTCCTCTGCTCAGCTACCCTGAGAGCAGTGTGCACATCCCAGGCTCCTGGAGCCTGGCATGCGGATGACTTGCCTGTCACAGCCAGAGCCATACTCTGATGCCTGGGAGCTGTGGTAATGGAGGGTTGAAGACCAGGGCTGTATCACTGAAGCCTTATTTCAGGGTGGTTTAGACTTAACTTACATTTGTGTGACTCTTCTATATTAATTTATTTCTTTCAGTTTCAGCCTGACAGTTTGCCTCAATGAAGTCCTCTATTTCAGTTGAAAAGTGCTGCTCATCCTCTTTTCTGCCTCAGAAACGGGAAGCAGGATGCGCTTCCTTTCTGTAAATGTAGAAGGGGAGTAGGGGATGTTTAAGTACAAGGCTGCAGCTAATCCTCATGACAGCTTTCTGACCTTCAGTGTTGGTGAGCTTCTCTGGCAGGTGGTAGGAGCCTCATCCTATCTAATGATTAGCACACAGTAATTGCTGCAGGTTCTGCTGGGGCCCTGTGTGCCTACACCTGCAGAAGCCATCAATTGTGGGTCGCTTCAAGGCACCTGAGTGTTGGGCTGGGTCTTGTGTTCAAAGGGAGGTGCTGGCTGAGCTGCATCCCGTGTTTGGATGCTCACACCACTTTGGAGTCTTTCCTGCTCTGCTGTGTACAGACATCTTTGCAGCACCCGGTTTTCAGTGGTGTTCCCTCTGGTCTTACTGGAGCTGTTAGTGTTTGTTATCTGCTGGCACAGCACCTGCTCCCAACCCAGTTCCCTTCTGAAGGCACAGCCATTGTAACCACGGGCTAGGCTGCCGTGCTGTTGCAGGAGCCCAGCTGCCTTCTCTCTAAAGCAAAAAGCGATCTATTCATCGTGGTTCTCAAGGGTGTTGAATTAGCAAGTGGGTTTCTTTTTTGACTTGGAAAAAATGAGAAGCTGTTAGATAGAGCTCAGAACCTGTGAGTTGCAGAATGGTGTTAACATGGCATTTTGTGAGCTGTGGTATGCAAAAAATCTGGTCTGGCATGTGTCGCTGGAGGAACTAATGCTGGTGCTGCATCCTGCTCTCCCCACACGTGGTGGTGGGGTGCATATGGTGGTACCCAAGCCAAGCAAGATGGGAGAGCCCTGTTGCAAATGAATTAGCAACTGAGCAGGTAAACATCCCCCCTGAGAATCACTGGAAAGAAAAAAATGATGAAGTGTGTGACATTTATTCACGTAATTTCACTTCTTGTGCTCATTCAGTTTGGATAATGAAAACACACTTCTGGGTTTCACTTCTGTTTCCCAGCTTTCTGTAGCTGCCTCAAGCTGGGTTGTCCCTGCCATGACTAGATACTGTGTGGGAAGAGCAGGCACAGTTGGGAATTACTTGCTTTAGGGTTTAAAGAGTCAGTGTAATTGCTTTGTAAATACTACTGTTACTGGGTGCACTTTAAAGTGTTACCTTCACGCTTTTAACAATTATCTTGTCACAAAGTGAAGTTCTTCAATAAGAACAGAGTTAAATTAAATCCTGACTTACTTGAAGTCAAATGTAGGAAGTTTAAAAATCAACTCTGTTGAACTAACAAGGTTGTTTTGTCGGACTTTTTCTCTGCCTGGGCTTGGTCTATTTGTTTTATTCAAATGAGAAAGAGAGGACCTGGCTTCCCTTGTCACAGAGGTTTCCTTTTGAAGAGGCCATTTGTTTCTGCCCAGCCTGTGATCAGTTTCTAGCACTGCAGCCTGTAACTTAACTTGCCAATTGGCAATCTCACGTTCTGGATGTTCACCCATTTTGTGTCACAGCTCATGTGCATTACATGTTTCTGTTAGTTAGGAATTAAGCCCATTAAATTGGCTGCTTTAATTCATTAGAGGATCACACCAGCTATCGGGACAGTGGAAATCCATCATGTCCTGCAGTAAGAGACACCGTGACGCAGAGCATTGGAAAAATCTGCCCACAGAGAGCTATGGGAGGCACTGCAGAAACTTTGTGCTCTCTAGGTCTAATCCCTTTAATGATTGTGACCTATGACAACAGTTCACTTGAGGGAGTTCCTGTGTCTGACCCAGCCTGCTCTTTTGTTTGAACAGCTCAGCACATGGTGAGTAACAGCAGGAACCCCACACCTGGCTTACAGCTTCTGGATACTGCCTTTTAATTATTCATACAATTATCACATGTGGCTTATACCCAGCAGGGTCTGTGGGGAATGATGACCAGGCTCATCTAACTGTGGGGAAGGTGTCTGTGCTGCATTGTTCCTCTGGGTGGACCAGGCATGGCACTGGAGCTCTGCTATGGGCAGCCCGACACCAAAGCCAGGAGCTCTTCCTGGTGCTTTTCTGTTGCAATGTGTAAAAGTGCAAAGGTGGCCTCATCAAAGTGCTAGAGAGAAAGCACTGTGTGCAGAGCTAACAGGCTTGTTGGCTTCTTCCTTGTAGTGATTAGTGTCTTTAGAAGAATCCCGGTGTTGTAACTGATTTTTAAGCATTAATTGTGAAGCTCTAAGATGTGCCTATTGAAGACTCCTAGAACACAGGCAGAGCCACGGGGCTTGGTGAGGAGTCAGGGCAGGCAGTGCTTAATTCTTGTCTCTCTAGAAACTGACAGCAGAAGCTCACTCGGTGCCTGATCTCCTGGTATATGGGCTGGATCTGGGACTTTCCCACCTCTCCTGAGGCACAGGATGTGCTCCTAGAGCTCTGCTGGAAGTGTGGCCGTGCTGGATGTACGCGGTGTCATCGTCCCTGGCAGCATGGCCACGCTGCCTCTTGGTGCCAAGCACAAGACTGAAGGAGTGGCCCTGTTGGTGCTACACTGGGTGGGTGGTGGTTAGATAACTTTCGGATGATTTTAATGCATGAGCAAGAATGAATTCCACCAGCCAGGTGTAAAATAACCTTGTAAAATGGTATTGACAAGACCAGGGGCAGCTGAGAGCTGATGGCTCTTAACACGCAGAGTGAGCGCTTGCTTCCTGATACCCAGCACATGGGTGCATGCTTTGATACAGACAAGGGCTTTAAATGTTGAACCAAATCACACTGGGAGCCTGCAAGGGATGTGGTTCCTTGAGTGATTCATACTGAAGCTGGATGGTGGCATTCTCAAGCAGAACATGGGATGTGGTCCCGCAGCCAACTGCCCAGGAGGCTGGATCCCTGCTTGGGCTGTGCCGGGTTCTGTCTCCTCACGCAGCCCCAAATGGGGAAGCAATGCTGGGCTGAGATGGTGTCTGTTGTTCCTCTGTGATGGGGCAGGAGGCTACAGCACAGCCACTGCCTGCTGCCCTCAGCCAGTCAGTATGTGGGTTCCATCCCAAAACTCTGCAGAAACCCCTGGGTTCTCTGGTGTGAGAAGTGTCAAACATGTTCAGAGATTGAGCTTTTAATCATATTTTCCTTTTGCTTTCCCCTAACCCTTACATGCCCTGCAGAACATGTACCTGCAGTAGCTCTACTGTCAATCCCAGCATGAGCACCTCTCCTATGTGGGGCTGCTGGCCAGCACAAGTCAGACTCACAGCCATAGCATGAAAAACATCCCTGCTGCCAGGTGAGTAGGCAGCTCTGTGCCATAGCAGCACTGCCCTGCCCTGGGCTAGAAAATGGAAGAAAATAAAATAATTTTTTATAACCTCTTCTGAAAATGGCACAAAAGAGCATAAAAGGAGCCTGAAGCTTTACAAAGACAAAAATAATCCCTTGGGATCTGGTGTATTGTCCTTGGTGATGTTCAGAGCAGAACACCACCTGCTGCTTTGAAACCCTTCCAGCGTTCCTGGTTGCTTTTGCCAAGCGAAGGTCTGTCCCATGGGAGAAAAAGGTTAAACGTGGGAGTGAGTGGGGTGAGAGATTATGTGACCCAGAAATCCCAGTGCTGTGTTCTGCCATCTGCTCTGTAGCCAGTCCAGGGCTGTGGCTGGTTTCCCACAGCGCTCCCCTCACTGCCACACTGCCGGCGGCTGGCTTTGAACCCCGGTGCTGGCACTGCAGGGCAGGGTGAGGTCTGTGTCTCCCGTGTCCCACAGGAGCTGCCCTTTGGCTGGGCGAAGCTGGGCACTGTGTCTTGGCTGGTGGCTGCCGCCTGTGCTGGTGGCCATGCTGGAGCTGCTGCCGAGAGCCAGCTCCAGAACAGCGTGGACCTCAGTGCCTTTGACATGGTGAGAGCTAGTGCCAGGGGGTCCTGGTGCAGGCATCCCCTATGCTGTGCCTATAGGGAGAGCTCTGCTTGCAGTGCCTGGGGCTGCGGCTGCACGCCCCTCTGCTCCACACCCCCATCCTGCCCACCCCTGCTCCATTTTCACTTGGGAATGTGACCTTGCTCTCTAGATTATTTACAGACAAAATATTGCTGCAAGCCAGTGGAAGGGGTTTCTGTTGTTTTTCTTGTTGTTTTCTTTTAAAGTGACTGAATTCCACGAAAAATGAATTATTTCAAGGGGTGTGTGGGGACTGGTGGGAATGCTTTGCTGTGTTTGGGAACAGGCTGCCCAGAGCCTCACTCCTGGCCTGCACAGAGGTGCAAGAGGCTCTTATTTTCCATACCCATAGGAAGCAATCTTTCTCTGGTTTTCTTTGAGAACCCACCCCAGCCTAGGGGAAGGCTGCCAGGACAGGACACCAGAATTAACAGGGTTGTGGCACACACATGGTTGTGGGGGAGGGAAAAGCAGAAGCAGGGACAGCTTTCCATGGCTCCCCCTCTTGCACCCTAGAACCACAGCTCTCCACTTCCCACTATCTAGGAGCCCCTGGGCCTCCTGCTGTACTTGCAGTGTAGGTTGGCTTTGCTGCACACTTCAGACAGAGCTGTCACATCCGATCGGAAGTGGCGCAGGCTCATTTCTCCTGTTTTGTTTTTACTGGCAGGACCAGTAGCTGCCCTTTTCCCCGCTGCTGACAGTTCTTCTGTCCAGCTTAACTTCTGAAAGCCTCATGGTGGTGGTTTCCCACTGTGCAGAGACATGATGCCTTTGACCTTGCACCTCTGCGGTACCCTTTGCGTGCTGCTGGAGGCCATGGAGCTGCTCATTGTGCGCAGTAATGTGAGTCATTAGGTTCAAGCAGTATTGGTTGTCCACTGGGCAGTGAGGATGCTGAAGGAATGGAGGTGGTGTGTCTAGTGACCTTTGATCAACCAAACATGATCAACCATCTTGCAGCAGACTTGTCTAGTTGGTGGGGTGGTGCTAGCTGGGGTGCTACTGAGCTATGGAGCACTCTGTGCAAATCACAAATAGCATACTCGTTATATGTAAGGGCAAAATCCAATGAATTTTGTGCAAAGCAAAATCTGAAATCTCCCTGGCTAAGAAGCCGTGGGGATGAAGGCCTGGGCAGGGAAGACAAGTGAAGAAAGGCTTATTATTTTAGTCAAATCCTTAATTTGGCTGCAGCTAGCATAGTCAGTGACAGGGTAGAAACCTACCAGGTGAGAAACAACAGTACCACCAAGATCTAGTGCAGCAGCAGCATATAGAGCTAAAGGGCATCATGAGGCTGTGTCTGTGGGGACTGCTCCCTATCAATGCGCTGCCTGACCTCTTTGTGCAAGCAGCCCCTTGTTCTGTGAGGACTCCAGTACCTGATCCTGGATCTGCTTCTGCTATGCATGCATAATGCTGCTCCTTACTAACAGGGTCTCTGGCACGTTGCTTCCAGCCAAGTATTAGTGGCTTACCTGGCTTGAAGAACCAAGTCTGACCAGCCCCGTGCCATGCAGGGGTACAGAGCAGCCCCAGTGGGTGTCTGGGGAAGGGGTCCAGTGGTGCTCCTGGTGAGCACCTCTCCATAGATCAGTAGTATCACAGTTCCCTCAGGGTAAGCCTGGGGCTTTGATGGGTGCTCCTGCTCCTTTAGAGCAGGGAATCGAGTATCCTGAGTGACGCATCTTCTCTGTCTGGGTGTCCAAAGCAGTTAATGTTCCCAGCAGCAGATGGTAAAGAGATTGATTGCCTTCTGCAAGGTACATGATGTCCCACCTTCCTGCAGAAACACAATGCTTGTTCAACCAGGTAAATAACTGTTTCTAAATCCCCTCTTGCAGCAGCTGACCCTACACGTGTTTATCCAAGTGACTGGAGTTGTGCCAGTCCCTCTGGTAAGTGACCTTTCCTGAATTTTTCTTTTCAAGTTGACATTTAAGAAGGGGGGGGAGGGGAGTCATAGCAACAAACTGGTTTAACAGTGATAAAGCTGTACTCATCACAAAGCCAGGAAAGCTGCACTGGAGCCTGCGCCGGCAGCTTTACTGTCCCTAACGGAGCCTATATGGACAGCACTGGCTTGTGCTTCCCAACCTGCTTGGTTTTGCATGAACCGGTGCCAGTGGGCTGGGCTGGGCACCTCCACAGCTCCAGAGAAAGGCTTCTGGGGTGCAATTAAGCCTCAGCCAGCTGCTGGCAGCTGGAGGCACTCACAGTATTAGTTCATTACTGCAATTCAAATGAAGAAGTCTTAAATCTCTGAAAGGAATCTGGGTTTGGCAGGCAGTGGAGCACTTGGCTGATATTGAAAATGCCTTGGACAATTTACTGTGTGTCTGGGGGAGTAAAATTCACCCCTAGTTTCCATGTTCCTTGGTTCTCAGCTTCAGCACTGCTGTGACTCATCCCTCACCCCTGGCAGTTGTCTCACAGGGAGATATTTAAGCAATGAAGTGTCTGTGCTTTGCAGGAAATTTACAGCTAAAGCCCGGATGAGCTCCTCTTCCAGGCTGGGAAGTGCTGGGGGCATCACTGAAGGGTTCCCCAGATTCTACTCTCCACATGTCCTAGCCAGTGCCATAGCTCTGGCATGCCAACTGCCAGGCACTCCATCTCCACTGGGCTCTGTGGGATCTCTTGTGTGTCCCTGCCTTCTTCATCTGCAAAGCACCCTGTGGACCTTACCCATGTTTTTGGTTTACTTGCAGAGGGTGAGTAGGACTGTGAGCAGCAACCAGTCTAGGGTGCTGGAGTCTCCCTGCAATCCCCCCTCTGGCTCCTCTTCTTCGTGTGCCACTTGGAATGATTTCCACCAGGACCACTCCAGAGGTGGCATCATGGACTGCCTGCATGGTCCTGCCTTGACAAGAGGAATTGAAACAGGGACATTCCAGTAGTGGTGTTTCCTGCAGGTAGAGGCATAGGAGATCATGGGAAGCACCTGCCAGCAGGGATTCCCCCAGAACTGGGCACTTCCCAGGCCTTTCTTGCAGCTGGCTCAATGGGAGATGCTGCAAAAAGGTACGAGACAAAAAGGGGACGAGGGCAGTGGCAGCACTTTGCTTGTGCAGGGACATGCTGTGGCTCAGGGTGGTGCTGGGCAGCTCTGCTTCCAGCAGACCAGTGTTTGTGACACATTTCAGTTGCAGAACACCTAAGCGGCTCTGTCGTGACAGGCGTGATCGATGCACCTGGCCCTGTGGTGATGCCGTTTCTTGCATTTAATCTATTTGTGCAAGAGGATAAAGCAATAACAAAATAAACCCCAGGTAAGTCCAATAGCAAAGATGCTTTTAGTGAGCTGATAGCCAAGCCTTGTCTTTGCAGTTCACTATGCCCCTGTGCAGCCCTGTCTCTGCTGCTGGGGAGGGCAGGACACTGCTTCCCCCAAGCTGCTGGGAATGGGGCCTGGCAGCTCACATATCCCCCTGTTAGAAATGTCCATCTGCAGCAGCAATTCCCACTCCTCTGCTGCTCCTGAGAGGTCTCTAGGCCCTCAAGGTGGGACAAACAAGCTTTATTGCCAGGCTGCTGCTGGAGTGATGCTCATGCAAGGCTCTGTGGGTGCTCAGTGGTGATGTCAAATTTGGGACTTCACCCACTGAATCTTCAATCTGTCACAGCAAGAATGCCTCGTTCTGCTGCTGCTCACAGCAGCCCGGCTGTTGGCTTGCTGCAGGGCTGGTACGTGAGCTCTGGAGCAGGGCTGCCTGTATCCAGAGCCTTCCTTCCCCTGTGATAACATCAGTGCTGGAGACCAGGCGGCTACCTTGGTCCCAGGAATGCCAGCAGATGATTTCACTTTTGTTTTGTACCCGATAACCTTTCCCATCACAATGGGAGATGACATCTGTGCTCCTTGTGCTTCCGTGTGCAAGGGGAAAGCCATTCAAGCGCCTCTGCAGGGGAAAAGAAAAAGCCAGTTTAAAAATACCTGCCCAATTGTCCATGGAGCCTGGGCAAAGGAAGGGCAAAAGCTTCTCCATGCTGCACTGTGTGCACTGGGGTCAGCTTCCCTGGGGCTCAAAGATGGCAACCATGGGAGTATTTGCTGTGCTGGCTTTTCCCGTCAGCCTCCTGCAGACAGGAGGATCTGAGAGGCACTTTCTTCTCCATGCAGAATCGTCCCAATGTGGGGCTTCAAGAGAGCTACAGCAACTCCTTTTGCCCCCCACCTACCCATATCTGACCCTCCTGCCATTCCCTGAGTCCTTTCTCTGCAGGGTTTCATGTCTGGGAGCTGGGTCACGAGCTTGGCAAGACAAACCCATCTGGGGCTGCAGGCAAGATAAGTTGTGTCAAACCCAGGCCGCTGAAGCTGAGCTCCAAGTTTTGTTTCCTGTGGGGAAGGAGCTGGCTGAAGTAACTGGGTTTTAACTTTCAGGCTGTGACTTCCCACGAGCTGCTGACCCACCATGTGACAGGAGCTGCTGCAGGGCCCGGCATCGAGATGCTGTATCACTGGATAACCGAGCTGCACTGGGACTACAGCAAGCCCTGTGCTCTGGTGGGGAAGGACTTTGTGGTGCCCATGTGTGCCAGGGCATAGACAGCATCAGGTACCAGCCCTCTGGGAATGGGCAACCCCCGATTTGCTTAAAGAGGGAAGGCAGCAGGTTTATGTAGCACCAGACCCCCTCCCCTATGGAGAGATGCTTCTCCGCTCCCCGGGAGCAGTGTGGCACCGCTCACCCCTGCCGGCCCTGGCCTCCAGAGAACATTATAGGCCGTTTTGCAGGCTATGGGCAGTGAGGTGGCTGCCAGGGCTCCAGTCTGATCTCTCCCTTTGCTCACTGAGAGGTTTTTGCACAGTCTCTGAGCACATGACTCCACACGGCTCCAAACCTGCCCTTGTCCTTCCTGAGCTGGAGCCTGTTTACAAAACAGAGACTGAGGGCTGCTACTTATCCTTACATACACATTACATTCAGAGTTGCTAAACAGGCAAAGCCAAAATGAAAGTCATCTGAGTTTTCCTTAATTAGGATAAGATCCTCATGAATCATGAGGTTCTTTACCTCAAGGTTGCACAAAGAATTGACTTTGGCAGCAGACATCAAGGTACTGCAGTCAGTGGAGCTCGCTCACTGCATTGACATCTGCTGGAAAGACTTGTTTTTCCCTCCCAAGTCACATGGTAACTTGTGATCTGATCATGAGATACAAAGGATAACCTTCCAATATGTACTTTTCTCATCTGGATTTTTAAAAGGTAGAGGAAAAGAGCAAAAAGCAATGTAAGAGAGGGGGGCAAAACAAAGTCTACTTGCCTCTTTTGGTTACTGTTGCTGTGATTGCTGCTGGGACAGGGCCAGAGATTGGCTCCAGCATGATGGGCTGCATGGGTGATGGAGAGCTTCGGTGGGGAGAGCATCAGTGTGGGCAGCTATGTGTATTCACCCCATAGGCGTCCCCCTCCTCACCTGTGTGCCCACAGAGGTGGGCAGGGGCTGCCTGTCCCAGGGTGGCCTGTGCTGGCACAGGCAGGGGGAGCTTGTTCTGGCCCCATGCCATGCCATCCCTCAACGTTAAGCTTGCATGTTTGATTATAAATGTCAAAGTAACTCTTTTTAATAGCAATACCCCAATGTAATCAGCTGGGCAGGTGGAGTTATTTGCTGTGTTCCAGTCCAAAGGTTTATAGTAAGCCCAGCTGCAAGATTAAACCAGAATAGCCCTTGAATAAAATCCCCCATATAATCTTTGGGGAATTTCGCTAGTGCAGCTTGGGTATGTTTACTTCTGTGCGATGATGCTTATCGAGCACCAAAAACCCCCAGAAACCCATCATGGTGCTGACACAGGGGTTATTCAGGCTGCTGAAGGCTTTGGTGTGAGAGGAGCTCTTGCTGAAGAGTGTCTAAGGCAAAGCAATGGGGCAGGGTTGTTTATTTTCCAGGCTGGAGAGGTGCGTGCCATTGACTACCAAATTTGAATAAGGAGGTTGCTTCCTATGGTTTGCATACATGCAGCAGTCCTGACTTGGAGAGTACAGCATATACTGTGGGAACACAGGCTGAGATTAGCAGTGTGTGCATGTGTCTGTCTACCTGTTGAGTGCTGGGAGCAACTTCACAGAGCAGGAAAATGCAACAGGTTATAGCCATACTTTCCAAAACTCCATCACCATGGAATGACCCTGGCTGCACATCTGCCAGGCACTCATACTGGTGGGAAGACCTGAGGCTGGGTGGCCTCTGCATCTATGTGCAGGATGACTGGCCTTGCATCATCCCAGTTACTCAGGACTTCACCTCTGAAGCTGCAGAGCCTGTGTGTGGCACACTGTGTGTCAGCCTGACACAGGGTGAAATACTCACTGTAGCTGCCCTAGGAAGAAGTCACTGCAAGGAGGAACATAAAGGGGTGGATGTCTCACTGGAGGGAGGCAGCCAGGACAAACCCGGTTACAAAAGTGCTGCCTGCAAGAGCCATGGGCCTGGCCACAGCCTGGCCACAGCCATTTCAGTGCCAGACAGGGCTGAGCAGGGAGGTGTTTCCAGTAAACACATGCATTGGTGTCATGTGGGGAGGAAGGGAAGTGGGATGGAGGGCATAGCAGAGACACCCTCCCTAATAGGGAGGGCACCAAGGCAGGGGGTGTCTGCTGGGTGCCTTTGATGTGGTGAATGGCGTTTTGACTGCTGTAAGAAGGTAGACTTCGATGTTCTGGGAAGGATGGTTGGGTGATGAACTTGCAGTAGAAGTAGATAAAATCCAGTCTGAAAAGTTTAGCTGGTCCTTGCACCTTCACCAGGACCACAGCAGCTGTGAAAGGCTTTGGATAGCTGGGACCTGATACAGTCCCTAGGCTCAAAGCTGGGGGAGCATGAACAGGAGACGATTTTAAACTAAAACCAAAGCAATCCCTAATAAAGAACTGTCTCTAGTAAGCAGGGTTATTTCTGATTTCAGGTTTTGAGAACTCTTGAAACTGTTTTGGTCAAATTACATGTCTCCTGCAGTTACAAGAGCTTCACTCTGCAGTGTCCTGAGCCATCCCTCCCATCTCCACACTTAGGGCAAAGACCAGTTTTTTTTATTCTGAACATCAAACTATCCTCTTGCCTTAGGCAAGTATGTCTGTGGCCTCTGCAGCAGCATTAGCCAGAGCTCTTTAAGAGCACTGTGCCGGGCTAATGAGGGGGTTGGTGCGCAGTTGTCAGTGGTTCCTGCAGAACAGCAGCAAACCTGACTCTGACTCGCGGGCATTTGGAAGGAGTTTGGGGGGTCTGGACATGGCTGATTTGATGCTGTGCCCCAGGGGCACCTGTGAGCACTGTGGTTTCCTTTGCCTGCCCCTAACAAAAACAGGGCAGGCCTGACCCAGAAAGCTGAGTGCAGAAGTGATCAATAGTGATGCTAGTTGGTCCGCAGCACTGCCTGGCTTGCAGCATCTTCGTCCCAAAAGAAACACATGTGTGCAGAAAAAATGTAGGCAGTCTAATGTATGCAGTCTGGCTCCGGTAGCTGGAGGGGGTTTCAGCCTGCGGTCCATGAGCCTCAAAGGGCAGATGCCCCATCCCTGGTAAATGACTTTAGTCCTGGTCTCCCTTGCTGGTGATGGCATGTGTGTCTCTAGCAGGTTTTGCTGGGCAAGGTGTTTGTTCTGCAGCAGTACAGAGTGGAAGACTCAGGCAGACAGAGGCAGCCAGGACAGTGCTGTGGGGCAGAACACACACAGCAGCTCTGGGTGTGATCTTTCCTCATGTGAGTGCCTGGGGAAGGGGATGCACTGCTCATCTCTGAGTGTGGTGTAGGCTCTTGCGCCTGGACAAGAAAGCAGTCCCTGTTCTTAAGGAGATAAACAAATCCCAGAGAACATCCTCTTGGAGCAGTCCCTCCTGCCTGCCTGTGTTCCTAGAGGACAACGAGGGCTTTGTAACTGCCCAGGGCTCTTGGGAACCAAAACAACCTCTGTGTGAGCTCAGTGGCTGTAAATCAGCAGGCTCCACCGGGTGCTAGCGCTGGGTAAATTTAGTGCCGATTGCTTTGATCTGAAATGCTTTTATTTCATACCCTCCACAGAGATAGACACAAGGTCAGACTAACGGCTAATATATGAAAAACGTATGTGGTGGTTATTGATTTTGCAGTGATTAATGATCCAAAGGGAAGGACGGTGATTCATGCCCAGGAACAGTGCCTGGGAATGAGCAACACCGACTGAGGTGGCCTTTTAATTTCAGCACCGAGCCTGTTTCCCGCTCCTCGGGGTAACAGCACTGGGATGTCCTTGCACTGGGCAAACACTCATTGGTACACCGTGGGCTGTTGCACCCGTGTCTGAGCTCTGTTTGTCTTGCTTTTGCTCTCTGTTTTGCAAGAGGGTCAAAAAGGCCGTACCTAAAGCCTTACTCTACTCCTACTGACAAATGCTATTGAAGCTTTCCTGCTGCTGGCCTGGGTGGCCAGGAGAGGCTTGGGAGAGGATATGGCACAGCGCCTTGCCCAGGCTCACACTGGGAGGCATGGTGGCTGAGTGCCTGCAGGAGGGATCACTGGGATCAGCCCTTTGGTTACCAGTCAGTGGGCTCTCAATGAAGGAGTTTCAAAGCTCTCTGCTGTGATCAACCTTGCAGGGGATGTTTTTGAAGATGCTTTTCCACCTCTCAACCACGTGGGACCCCACAGAGGCTGCCAAGCTGTAGCAGGGTGCATGGTCTTCTTCTACAGCCACCCGTGGATGGGGACCGCAACTCCCCCAGTCACTCTGTGCCACAGACACAGCTGGAAACTGGTGCAAGAGGAAGTCCCCATCATTTTGGAGGGGCAAATCAAGCCCTGTTTGAAGGTTCTGGGCAGCAGTTATGCAATTTTCCTGTTTGGTATTTGAGAAAACTTCCCCCTCTTTCCTGTTTTAGCCTCATGACAATGACTAAAGTCATCATGCTGCTACCAAGGCTCCTTCTGCTGGGCTCACTGCTTTTATATTAGCTGTCTTGCTGAGTGGGCCAGACCTCCTACATCTCTTGGGGCCTGAAGACTCACCACACTTTGAGTACCACTTGTTGCCAGCACTAGTGCTTATTTTTCTCTCTCAGTTGTTTATGTCTTTCCCTTGCTGAAGGCAAAGACATTCTCTCTCGGGCAGCATCATTGAGGAGGCAATGCTTTGCTGTAAGAGCAATTGCTCAGCTGTGGTGGTGACCCTCCTAGGGCCATGCATCCCTCACACCCCTCCTTGGGGTGCTTGGTGCTGAGGCACAAGCAGGGTAAATGTGGCCAGGAACGGGGGCTGAGGCAGAAGGTGGGGATGCTGGTATGGATGAGTTCCTTCAGCTTTGCTCCATGTGAATAGATTCAGGGGTAGGATTTTCAGAGTTGGTAGTGATACGTGTATGTGTTGCTGAAGCTGGTTAGCTCATCACCCATCCCTGTGACCAAGCAAGTCAACAAAGGATGACATATGATGGTGCCATATGGTGGTTCCTGTGGGAACCTGTGTTCCGCTTCACAGGAAGTTGTTATGTGGCAACACAAACATGGACACAGGTGAAGGTCCACAGGTACTGGATGGGTTCAGGTTATGCGGATGCCAGTGCACACAAACTCGTTCAGACACATGCAGGGAGGTGTCAGGCCATCTGCACCTCACCCAGTGGCACTGGCTCCCAGCCCATTTGTGGCTGGAGCTGTAGAGGCGCTTTGAACATGCCGAGACGAGGGAGCTGCATACATTGAACTAAGCCCATGTCCTTACACTCCCCCTAGCCCTCCCTCATCCCCTGCTCTCACTGCAGCAGAATAATGTTTCAGCATGTCAGAGTGCACTGCCCTAAGGGAAGGGGCAGGAAAACCTTCCCAGTGGCACATCTTGGTGACACTGTACTCCCTGAGAGTGGCTGCAGTGCACTGCTCATGTGCTCTGCTTTTAACACAGAAATTGGCTGGTCCCACATGCCCAATGCCAGCTCTGGGTGTGATTTGGAATGGTCCCAGTGGGGTCTTCATCCCTGTTCAGGAGCAGTTGAGGGCTGTTGACACACTCCAAGGGACACTATGGACACATGGGATGTTGACCCTGGTGCTGCCCTGCTACCACTGGCATGGCAGGAGAGGGCGGGAAGCATCACAGTGAGGCATACCAAGAGAGGCTGTATGCTCCCAAATTAGATACCAGGCCAGGTCGGTTTTCCTGTTTACTCCCTAAGTGGAAAATAGGGAGAGAATGAAAAACCTCATCCCCTCAGCTATAAAAAGACCTTTTTGTGTGGACACAGGAATTTTACCTTCTTTCCATTTTCCGTCTCTGTGGCTCCAGGTGTGTGTGGTCGGCTGCAGCAGCAGCAATGCAAATAAAGCAGGATGCTGGGAATAGCAGCTCCCCTGGAGGAGATGGCTCCTTTTGGGCAAAGAACTGGGCCCAGTCTGCTGGTGAGCAGTTGTGTCTGGGTTTCATGAAGCACGAGGGTCACAGAGGAGACATGCAGGGTTTGTGTGGGTTGTGCTGGGACACGAAGCCCGCACCAGTATACCTGTCACTTGCACGGGGTGCCAGGCTGATGGCTGCTCACAGCTCCAGAGAACGAGGCAGAAGGTGAAGAAACCACATCACCTCTACGGCATTTCATGGGCAGATGGCAAGGAAAAGGTCAGCTGGTGGGTCCGGCCAGCAGGAGAGAGGGGTTGGGGTAGATAAGATATTGCCATGGTGGAAAAATGGCTGGGCTGCATGTCAGGTTTACAGCGTCAGGATGAGTTATTGGGATCCTAAACCCTGCAAACTCAGTGAGGTTGCTAAACCTTGTTTGCCTCACATTGTTTGTCCAAAATGATACTGATAGATGAACTCATTCTTCCCTTCGTAATTGGCAGTGTTCTTATCTGAAGCCTCCAAAGTGTCCTAGAGACTCCTCAAGGTGATAACAACCAAACAAGAAGTCCAAGAGCATTTCTTTCTGGGGAATAGAACAAGTTTCTTGGACAGCTTTGGCCACCCTTATTTGTCACAGAGAAGGAAAGGACACCCAGAGCTACCAGTGTCTTGCTTAGGTAACAACTGAGCTTTCTTGCCTCCTTGCTCCTCTGGAATAACTGCAGTTCTTTTAAGGAGTGAAGACTCAAAGTTGATTTAACTAATAGCTATAAAAGAATACTGCATGAGAGCAGCATGGTTTAACTATGCCCCACCAAAGGGTATTGTTGGTGTGTTTGTTGTGGATCTGTGGATGCCTTCCAGGTGAGAGGTTTTCTCATGGATTTGGGGGTGGTTTCAAGGTACCTTTTGCTCTGCTGGTTTGTGGCTTCTCACTTGCTAGAGGAGCCTCTAACAGACTCACTGTGGACTTTGAAAAGTACATGCAATTGTAAAAGAAGAACCCCAAACACATTATTTCCATTAAAATCAGCTCAGTGCCTCTGTGCCTGACTGGTCTGAGCTGGTGTTGCCATAAAAGACTTGACAGATGATGTGGGGCTTTTTGCGGGGTGCACTTCTGCTGGTCCCACCTGTAGCTGTCCATTTGAAGCAGCTGAGTGTTATTTGTGATGTTGTTTCCGTGTGCACACAGTCATGTGGGCTTGCTGGAGTAGATGTAGTGGGTCACAGGTGGCTTTGTCCATGCTGCGTGTCTCATCCCCAGCAGCACAAATGCTCCGGTACTGCACATTCATTTCCCTTGCCGAAGCTTTCCTCTGGGAAGGGGCTGGTAACCAGAGAGGGACACACCATCCCGGCAGCACCCAGGGTGGGTCCAGCTGCGGTGTTCTCGCTCATGAATTGGATGAGCCCTGTTAGTTCCATGAGGGTCCATCATGCCCCTCATGTCCTGTCACTGAGTTTGTCTCGGCTTTAGCTGTGATTTTTATATTTGTCAGTATCAAACATTTATGCATGTCCATGTGCCCAGCTCTGGAGATGGGAGCTGTATTCTGTGTTAATTATGGTGGGTTTGCCCAGTTCATTCTTTCAAAATGCGACATATCAGAGGCAGGAAAAAAATTCCTCTCTGACAAACTGTCTACTTGGTGCTGGTTCATGACTTAGCATGGGGATTCAAACCTATGAGTTGGCCAAGTTTTGTGTGGTTATTATGTGCTATATTAACTTTTGCATTATTCTGGTTCTCAGAATAATAGAGCAGCCTGTATCATCAAGTTATTGTACAGAAAACAGATCTACTGCTCGGGAATCTTTCTTGATTAGCAGAAATAAACTGTTTAAGGGAGGGGAACTGAATTAATCAGCACCCACCTGGGCTCTAGGTCATGGTGACTTGCCTCCAGCATTGTCCTCTTTACTCTTGCAAAGCACTGGCATCTTAGTTTTCTTTTGGATGAGTTCCTGAACAGTTAGAGAGAGGGCAGCACACAAGGCTGCTGTCTGTGCCAGGGCCAATGCCCTCAATCAGTCCTCATTCAGTCCTAAAGCTTGTATTTTAGGAGCAAAGGAAGTACATGTAAAGGATCCTTCAATGTCAGGTTTGGATCAAAGCAAACTAATGTGACAAATGAGCAGTTTTCTAAGCTGCTGTAATGATTTCATCAATACAGGCCAGTTCGCGGGCAGTCAGGACATTCTGTCAGAGCAAATGGATTCCTTTTTGACTGTTTTGCTTGCCTGCAGCAAGCCTTGGCACAGCTTTCAAAAGGCTCTTTGGGTGCCCTTTGCTTTGCTGGGCTCAGCCCCGCACTCCCTGGGGCTCACTGCCTGGCCGGGCTGTGGGATCACCCCTGGAGTAGCACTGCCCAGACCCAGGTTCAGACCCATAGGAACAAGGTAGCTACAAGATACGAGGAATGCTGGGTGCAGGCAGCAGGGCTTGGCTCGTGCTGTGGAGCGCAGGGGACAGGCATGAGGGAGTTAAAGCCCTTAGCCTGACTCTGCTAAAACCCCATGTTGCATGGTTTGTGTGCGCAGGCTGCCCCGGTTCCCTGGGGCTTACCACACATTTTCATCATGCTTGCAAAATGCTGTTATCGCACATTGCAACAACCAACCTCATCCTCATCTGATCAGAGTGAAACCAGCACAGCTCTGCATGTCTCCAGCATGTCCGGTCTGCTGCGTGCTCCTGTGGGGCACACGGTTATTGCTCAAAGAGACTTTAGTCTGCTGCTTTGGGATTGCTTTTTCCCCACTGCAGACTCCTTGGCCTGTGGAAGCAGTTGGTAACCACTGCAGCAGGGGTCCTTGCTGCTTTAGCTACTGTCCATGTCACGACCCTTTGCTGAGGGCTGATGTGACCTGTCTGTATGCAGATGGACTACAGTAAGGCTGAGGGTGCTGGGGAGCCTGTGCTGGGCTGCCCCTGATCGCAGGGTCTGCGCTTCAGCCAAAGCCCTCCTGAGCAGAGGCATAGCTGGAGCTGACTGTGGAACCCGTCCCAGTCTCCCCTCTCCCTGTCCCACCGGGCCAGAAGCATTCTTTTGGGGTCACCCCGTCCCGCTGGGGAGAGGCAAGTGGGGCACCCACTATCTCCCCACTGCCGGTGCTCCTGTTTTCACCCTGATAGCTCCTCCCATCCCAGTAGCATTTTGTGTCCCAATAGCTCCTTCTGACCCAGATGGGACAATGATGCAAATGAAAGAGTGGGTCTGGCAGGGAGGGAGGCTGGGAGGCTCTGGGTATTCCTTAAGAGCAAAGCTGCTGGTTAAACTAATATATTTAACAACTGTTGCATGTCCTGGAGGCTGTTTAACTTGTGTGGAGGACACAAAGTGGAGACACCATGGGGCTTACCAGCACCAGTCCCTATGACAGACCACTCTGGTGTGCAGTTGGGATGGAGGATGGCATGTGCAAAGTATTGGGGAGCACTGCAGGTTGCTTTCACTAGAGCTTACACTTGGATTGGGCTACAAGTGAACCAAACCGGATCTCACCTCTTCCAGCGCCTGCAGCTGCCTGGGTTTGCTGCAGGTGGATAGGTTGGGGCTGAGGACAGGAAAGCCCAGGTTACACGCACAAGAAATGATGGAAATGCACCTGATGAGGGCTGGCGTGGGGCTGTCAGCACTGTGTGCGTGCAGAGACACAGCTCCTTGCCTTCAAATGCTGTGTCATACATTGGGATCATATGGTGTGTCTTACACCAGTAATCAAGTGATTCAGAATCAGGACATGAAAGTGCTTTGGCAACACCAAATGCAAGATGCAGTGAAAAAGGTTTCCCTTCCTCTTACTCCATAAAAGTTCAGTATTGAGCAGCTGATCTGAGATTTTCTGAAGTGCTAAAGGCTGACTGTATGACACAAGTGTTTTACAGTGGGCACAGGGATCTTCTGCTTCTAAAATAGATGGAACACTTCACAGGGGAGTCTTTAGGCTTTCCAGACAGGAGGTAACAGCAGAAACTTGATACTATTGGAGGCTGGCTATAGGAAATGCAATTGCTAATGGCTGGTCTTGATGTTCTGCTGCTCTTTGAACTTAAAAGTATGTGTTTTATCATGAGGGATGATGGAAAGCTGAGCTTTAAAGGCTTGTGTTGCTGTAGCAGGAGGCATGCAGGTGGGTGTCCAGCTTGGCTCCAGCCCAGCTTGTATTTATGGGCAGGGGCTGCGGTGGTCCCAGCTTCTCTCAAACCTCATCGTTTTTGCAGGCTCAAAGATCATCTTACCCAGCTGCAGGGAGTTAATTTTCCAGTGTTGTGCTTGGGTGCCCTTGGCTCTACCCATGCAGGCATGGCAGATTGGTGTTTCTGCTTTGTCCTGCAGGATGGAGCCCGCCCGGGTCTGCATTGCAAGCCGCAGCAGGAAACTTTCTGGGGTGCTGATCTCAGCAAAGCCAGACTTCACCCTCTGTCCTGAAAGGGGCTTGCAGTGGCTGAGGTGTCTGAGCCTCTTGATGAGGTGTGTGGATACCCACCCGCACAGGGCAGGAGCAAGCAGCGCCTTGACGCAATTAGGTCTAACTGAACACTGACCTAACCAACGAGGCTCCTGTTTCCATCCCCTTCCCACCCAGGTCAGCTCCCTTCTGGCCACACTAGAGAACAACTGAAGTGTTGCATTGGGTGTCTCGCCTCCAGCTGGGGCCGCTCCGCGGTGGCAGTGCCGGGCTACAGACACCGCTCCGCGCTGCCGGATGCGGATGGGAGCGGAGCCTCGGGCTTCCCGGCAGCGCGGCTTCCTGCAGGATGCAGCCGCCATCCCTGCCTCCATCCCACCGCTGGGACAGCGGCTCCCCGCGGTGGCTGCGGGGTTACATCTGTGTGAGAGCAGGAGGAGGCGTGTGGGACAACCTGTGTACGCATACACACATCGCTTACATAGGCACATATATGTAGACACATGTATGTGTTCAAATGCATGTATATATTGTGTGCATACGTATGTAAAATCTATACATACATATATACACATAATTATATAGAGGTGTGTACGCACATATGTGTATATGAATTACACATATGAATGCATAAGCACATGTACATATATGTATATACACACACATAAATGTGTTTATTTGTACAGATTATATATACATGCATATCTTTACACACATGTGTTTACATATATGAATTATACATATATACACCTGTATACATACACATGTACATATACATGTTCATATGTATACATTAAGATAAATTATACACACATGCTCATGCGTGTATGTATATAAATTTGGTCATGCATAGACACACATTTACATACGTATATGTGTATATATATACACACATGCATTTACGTATATAAATTATACAAGTATGCATATATATGTATATATGTACATAAATTATATGCATATGCATGACTATCCATGAATATGTACATATATATCTATGCCTACACGGGTATCTATGTGCATATATGTGATGTCCATCATGCTCATGTGCGTTCAGGTTACGCGTGCTGGTGTATGTGTGTAATTGTCCATACAAGCCCAGCAGGTGTCGCTGTGAGCTGCTCCTGGGAGGCGCGGCTGGGGCTGGGGCTGGAGGGGGAGCTTCTGCTTGCACTGCGGTGGTAAGGCACCTCGCATTGTAGAAAAGGCCTGAGAACAGGGCGAAGATACGGGTATTTAATGCAGCAGTCTCAATTTATAGCAGTCTATTCTCAGCCCTAAAAACGCTACCCTTTTTACTTAGGTCACTCCATGGTGAAATCTACGTTTGCTGAAGAGATAACGGGATGGGCATCATGCCAGGTCAAGTATGACTTTGAAAAGATTGATACTTAAAAATCTTGTGTGATTCAGCTTTAAAATATGTCCTGGGGAAATGGGAAGATAATGTCTTCTGGAGAAGTACACAGCTTTCAAATGAATTTATCTCTTTTAGAAACAAGTTTTCACACAAACACATCTTGCATCCTATTAGAGTTGTTCTGCTTGTGTTTTCATACCAGATAATATCCTAATCGCTTGTCAAATTGAAGACATTTGGGAAATTTTTGCCGTTTCTGGTAGGAGTGAGTGGCTAAAGAATCACTGATAAAGCAGCGGTTGTCCTTTCTTGGACTGGAACCCACACACAGGCTGGTGCAGAGTAGCATTAGGCTGTAGCCAATGCTACTCTAGGTGTAGTGGGCTTGGGCATGGCCATGCAGCCCACAGTGCAGAGCAGCCCCTTGCTTGCCCCCTCCCAGGTTGGAGTTCTGGGCCCACTAAGGCAGAGCACTACTATCTGTGTCTCAATGGGTCTTAAGGGGGTGGTTTAGGTTGGTTTGGGTGAGTAGCTGCAGGGTGACACAGTGATGCCTTGCAGGAAACGGAAATAAATGCTTGGGTTTGATCTCATTCAAACTGAAACAAACTAAAAGAACCCCAACCACATGCAGCACAACACAGCAGCCATGGATTTATGCCTCCTCCTGATTTCACAGCGCTGTACAAGCATGGGGAGACCGAAGGGGAAAAGCTGCTTCAGCTCTTTGAAGCACAGGGGCTGTGCTGATGTGCAAGGCCATGGCATCGCCCCTGTTAGCAAATCCCCACCAAACACAAACCCTCTCAGTCACTTCAGCTAACGCTCTGCTCCTGAGAAAGGGCTAATCTTGTACATGCCTCAGCCGTTCCACACACATCCTGGTTCACAAGTTCAGCAGCTTCAAAGTTGCATCTGATCATTAACCCTGAAGACCAGAGATTAATGGGTTTTTTTAACTGCGTGTTTGGAATGGCTGAGAGGCACAAAGTTCAGGCACAAAACTGTGTCCAATTGCCGGGACAATCTTCCCAAAGTTCGAGAGGCAGAGGGAGGGTTTCAGCTCAGCTGTGCAATGCCTGAGCTTTGTATAAGTTTGTGTCTTCATTTCTTTTTAAAGCTGCTCTCATGAAGCTATTTCAAAAGTTGACATGAATTTTGGGTGCTTCTGGATGTGTGGTCTGTGGTTAGCGTGGCTGGGCTTATAGCTCATGTGGACTTGAGCCAGAGGGATGAAAGAGTCCAGGGAAAAGCCCTGCAAGTTACAATTCTTATAAGTCAAAGGCTACTAGAAAATTACTCTTTTATTGTGCATTTTCTCTGTCACTTTTATGCCTGATGTGTACAAAATAAAATGCTGTTTGTGACCATGCTATGCACAAAACCAGAAGGCAGAAGCTCTGAGAAGTTTTCTTTTCAATTTTATTTCCATGAGATGGCTTTTGATATTAGAAAGCCATCCAGGGGGAAACTTAGGTTGGAAGATGCCTCTGGAGGCCATTTGACTCTCCCTCTTGTTCAGCTTCTCAGTGGCAAAGAGCCCCTTAAGCCTGAACAGTGTGAACCCTGGCACTTTGATAGTGATTTTGGAAGGATCTGAAGAAGCACTGAGGGGCAAAGACATTGATATTCTCTTTGGTGGGATTTACTCTTAATGCAGCTCATTAGCCTTCAGAGTGGAAGTCCTGAACCTGGTGGTGCCAAAGGATTAATTTAAATCTAAATTCCTTAGGTATAGCCTGAAAGAACTGGAGGTGAAGGTCAAGTGAAGGAGGCCTGTGAAAGAGCCCCTCTGTAGAGGTTCAGCCCCGCATGCCCCCAGGGCAAGGCTGGTAAAGGAATGAACCCTTTGATCCCAGCTGGTGCTGATGTGCCTGGGAGGGATCTGCTGGAGCCAGCATGGAGCCCACATTTCATCATTCAGATGAAAGTACCAATGCACCAGTGTCAAGCAGGAGTGGAAGTTGTTGCTGGTTATGGGTCTACCTGTTTATATTGCTGCTACCCGATAGACACAGGTCATCAGGTAAGGCTGGAGTCTGCAGTGAGGTGCTCTGTTCGGAGCAGGCTGAGACCACTACCTACTGAAGGACACGCAAGTTGAGCTGGTCATGGGCAAGCAGCACTGTTTGGCGAGATAGAGATCATCCCATCTGCAAACCAAGGCACCATCTCCTTCATGCTCTGCCCTGTGCTGGGGATGCCGGACGTCAGCCCCCAACAGCAGCAGGCTGCCAGCCAGCCCCGAGAGCACAAGAGCGTGGTGGCCAGGCTCCTACCACACCAGATACAAAGCACGAGAGTGTAGCTGCTTTCATCTTCTCTCTTTCATCTCCTAAAATTGCCCCATGCTACCTGAGCAAGCTGGCATTTTTCCCAGCACTGAAAACCAGATGTTGCCAAATTTCCAAGGCTGTTCTTGGTGCTTTTCGTTGCTGCTTTAACAGAAGTATGCGCGTCATGTCTTTTGCAAAACCAGATAGGATTTACACCTTTAACAGGGGTCAGCTCTGCTTTCAGCTGCCTTCCCCTCCACAGAGATGTCTATCTAGCTCAGAAATGTTGCTGTCAGCTTTCTGTAAGCATGAATCAGCAGCACCCTCCATAGCAACACAAAGTCCTCTCCCAGACACTTGCTACCTGCTCAGTTTGTGCCTGCAAAAGTACTTGCCTGGGTATTTTTGCCAGTAATATGACTTCTTTTTTCCATCTGCAGTTTTAGATATTAAGCCCAGAGTTCCATCATTAGCTCTGTGCCTCCTACCTAGATGAAGTATTGCAATATATACAGATGGATAGATAGACTGATGATAGATAGATGTATATATAAAAATACACATGAGTATATATATATGTAAGTATACACATTATAGTCATATGTATATTATTTATATATGCACATATATAGGTGTATACACACATTATATATTTCTGTATGTACAGACACATACCTATGCATATGTAATGTGTATATACACATATATGTATGGATGTGGTGGAGAGACCAGCACCAATGGGTCAACTCCATGGGAAAGTAACAGAAATGTGCAGGGCATTAAAAAATGTGCACAGCATTAAAAATCAGCTAACAGAGCACTATAGGAAATGTTTGTTAAGTAACCTGTGCTGTCACCCCATAGTGCTCACACAGTGGCCAAATGAAGCCCTCTGGCAGAGTTCCCAAGATGTCCAAAGAACTGGTGCCGACCCACACAGCCCAAGCCTTGCCAAGGACTGCTGCCAGAGCTGCTGCTTAGGTTGGCTCCAGTTTTACTGAGCATGGCTCATAGTCGAGTGCCCCATCACCCAGCTGCAAACCAGGAAAAATAAGCAAAATTCTTCTAGCAGTTTTCTTAGCGTTTTTTATTTTTATACTTACTGGAAGAATCGAGTGTCACATTAATAGCAGTCTTCTCAGAAACAGAGAAAAACAGTGCAAAGGAAGGGTGGGGTTTTCATGACAGCTTAGTTTTTGTGGGCCACTCACTGGAACTGAAATTACTAAATGAATTGTAAGCACAAATCCCAGTAGGAAAAGAGCTCGCTACATCTTTGCATACATGAGGTTTTGGGGTGCCTTTTTACCTTTATTTAATCGACCCAGAGAAAAGTGACAGCTACCTCTACGAGGGCAACCAGGTATGTACTGCTGTATACTGGACCACTGAACAGTCAAGGCTGTAAAGTGGGAAATACACCATATTTCCTTGATTTGGCAGGGCAAACACAGTCACTACAGCAATGTGGAGCTCTGCAGCATGTCACCCAGGCATGGTGCTGAAAGTGCAGAGGCTTCTGACTGCCTTCACATAAGCATCAGTGTGAATGCGGCTTTATGTCCAATCGAGGTGCTGGGAATCACACTCTGTTGCAAGGGCCCTGGGTTAACCATCACCACTGAACTCCTAAACAAACAAGCACTAGCAATATAAGAACCTTGGGCCACTGCCTGGATCACCTGCTCTGCACAGGGGGAGCTTCCCTTTGCGTGTTTGTGTCTGTGTTTGCGTATGTGTATATAGTCACCTTACATATATATGTTATGTATGCACATATATGTATATATAGACTGTATATGTATATATATGGGTGTAGAGACATATGTACGTAAACATGTGTATGTGCAGGTGTATATATATACATATTCTATACATGATTCTATATATACATATATGTGTATATAGAGCTCTATAACATCTATATACATATATGTGTATGTTAAGCATATATAATACTTTTACATACATATATAGCAAGGCTAAATATAGTTATATTGCATATAATGTTATATATTGTTTATATATGAATATATAATGTTATATATGTTATATAAGTATCTTTGTTGTCTTTGAGATCAAACCATCCCTAAGGAGCTTCAGGGAATATAAGTAGTTTGCAGTCCTCTGCATCTGTGGGGGCTTTTAGCCTATTCTTCAGCCCCATCACTTTTGGCAGAAGGGTTGTGGTTGCTTCTATTCCTGTCTTCACACAGCCATACCCTATATAGACACCTCCCATTCAAGCTCCCAAAAGCCTTCTTTGTGCTTATGACAGCCATTAATTTAAATATAAAAAGCTGCTGCACCCCAGCAACATTGCAGCACTGGAAGGTACACCAGGGCTGGAACACAGCCTCTGGGGCAGGGCTGCTCTCAGTGCTGGGAGGCATCAAACACTCTGTGACCACTTTGTAGGTTTATTTTTTTTTCAGTTTTTGCTTTTTCTTTCTATCTGTGCATGACTTTATTGGATAAACTTTCAGGGGTCAGAAGCACTTGTACTACACGTGCCTATTGATTTCCGAAAGGGAAGTGACTGATGAATTGCTGCAGGTCCAGCTCTAAAAGACATCCAAGTGCTGCTTGACCCAGTGTTCTCCACATGCCTGCAGGCAGTGACTCCCCGAACAACGCAAAGAGAGCAGAGACAAAGATGAATGTCTCATCTGGCCTGTAATACACAACAGAAACAGGCTTTTGTGAAAAACAGAGTCCAGACCAAGACAGAAAAGGCAACAGTCATTTCCAAAGGTCACACATACTGTTTCTTTATGGCAAGTTTGCCTTCTATGACTGATAAAAGCAGGACCGATCAAGTGTCTTCCAACAGACCTGGATTAAAAATGAAGTCATGTTACTTGGAGAACTGACAGTCCCACCAGAAATAATAGAAGCTGCTGACAGTTCTGGCTTCTTGATAAAAAGCATCTTCCCACATTGTCAAAATTGCTTCTCTGGTATGGGCATAAAATAAGGCATTATTCGAATGGCAATGTTAGTGAGATATGTCATACTGGTCTGTTGTAAAAATACTCTGCAGCTGAAAAATGTGTTCTTGTTTCTCATATGTATGAAAATATATGTGTTTGTATAAATAAGATTTGCATATCTATTCATATCTCTATATATTTATGTATAACTCTACTCATGTGTTGTACATGTCGGTAGCTAAAAATACTTGGTAATCAGTCCTTCCTCTAAGAGCTAACAGTTGGTGTGATGCACCAAAGGCTGTTGTGCAGGATTTGACTATCTTTCCATACACAAAGGTTGTAACGTAGCAACCATTGTTTTCTGCTCAGAAGACACTATTCAAAGCTAATTGCCGCTACCTTTATTAGTTGCTGCCATTACGGCTCCTGAGCTAGATGAGGAGCAGAGTGACTTTGATCAACTGCAGTTTAGACGAAGCTGGCCATAGAGAAGAGGCACTGCAAACAAGGTCTTAGCCTCTGATGGCGTTTTAGACGGCCTCACTGCAATGGCAAGCTGTGCTTGGGCAGGGAAGGGCCCACAGCCTGAGGGCCATGCTGCAAACCCTGAGCTGCAGGCAGTCAGGTTTGTATACAAATATACATATGCAAACCTATATATATAGACACACAATCCCTGTGTGCACATGGGGATGAAGAATTCCAGCTCTCACTGCTTAAAACAACTTTCTTTGCTTAAAGGACCAAAGAGATTGACCCCAAGGGACTGTATCTGTAGCATCCAGCTGCTGAGTCTGGATAACCACCACTATCACAGCGCTGCTGCTGGAAAACGGAGGTGTCCTCACAGAGGCTGACACCAATGGGAATACCATGAGAGTATGCTGTGATTGCTGCTGTGAGCGAGGAGGAGGAAGGGAGTCGAACATCAGAAGTACCAAATGTCCCTTCAGCAAGCACCGCCCCTGGAGAGGCACTGGCTGGCAGGTCGGGGGTGGGATGGGGATTGGTCTGTGGCGGCAGAGGCCAGCACTGTCCCACAGCCGTGGCCAGGCAGGCACCCGAACAAGGCACAGGGGCAGCAGTGCCCCTGCCGCTGGGCTGGCGGCTGCTGGAGCTGTTGGGTGCAGTGCCAGCAAAGGGTTATATAAATGTAAAAGCGTTTTATATAAGCCTATTTTATCTGCACATCGCTTATATTTAGAACACCTATTGCTACTGGAAACACTAAAACGGTGTTACATAAGAGCTCATTTAAGTCCTTTCGCTTAAGGTTTGGGCAGGGGGAGGGGTTGGTTCAGGCGTGGTGCACTCAGGCTGTGTTTTACAAGCAGAGCCTCGACAGGCAGCCAAAAGGAGTCTTGAAGCGCTTTTTGCTTTCACTCCACACTGCCCGGACAACAGCAGAATACTGCACCTGGGGGAAGTTTCCCTCTCCCTCAGTGCTGCCTTCGTATTTAGAAATGTTCGTTGGTAATGCTCTGAATGTGTTGTCAGTATAGCAGAGGGAGCAGCTCGTGCTGCCTGGCCAACATCCCGACATCCAGGCTGCAATAGCAGGCAGGAACACCACTGACATCACCTGAGCGACTGCCGCGTGTTCTCAGAAATTGAAAACCCCATTAACTGGAACTGGCTATTTAGCAATATAAAATGACTTATGTTGGCATTTGTGCAATAGTGTTTTCTAATGAAGTAATGATTCCCCAAGCCCACCTCTGAGAGGAAAGCAGGAAAGATGGTGGCAATGGCCATAAGATACATGTACAACTGCACTGGAGGCTGTTGAATCACTCTGGATGCAAGGTCACCTCACCCTGCTCTGCTGTGGCTGTGAAGAGGTTGGTTTTGTGCCACGTGCCAGAACAAACTGCTTTAAGTTGTGATAAGACTGCACTGCACTGTGTTGTTGGGCCATGGGCGCACATGGGCTCTTTATGTTACTGCTTCATCATGGCTTTACAGCAGGGCTCTCGGGGGGAGGCAGTCTCTGCCTGCACAGAGGTGCTGTGGTGGCCACTGCCAGCAATGTGTGGTGGGCTCCAGCACCGTCATGGCAAACAAGTCCTTAAGCACTGATTGAATGCTGATCCCACCTCAGCTTCCCAGCGCTAGAGACTACAAAGGGAGAGAAGTGGAAGGTCCCATCTCACAGTGATGATGCCATCCCTGAGACCTCTTCATTGGCCCTGGTCATGAATGCTACCTCTGCCGTAAGACACTGCTCCCCAGCACACTTTGCTCTCCCAAAGGAGCAGCACTGAGCTCTCATCTGAACACTACCTTCAATCACTATCACTGCTGCAATTCTCCCTGCAACTGCTCCATATTCAGATGACGTGGTTCATTAGTTTCTATAAATGGCCATGACATTGCATAGATTTCAGGGACGAAGTAAGAGCTGAAACTCTAAATGACTTTTTCTCCTTACCTGAAGGCTTCTTGCACAGTGACTCAAACTCCAGCATCTGGTAGAGCCCAGGTGTTTCCACCCCAGCCAGCATCCTCCTCTGGCACCTTCCATTTTCCCTGCTGTAAAGTGGAAAAGACAAGATACAACTTTCCTAGGAGGAAAGCAGCTAACATCTGAGCATGCTGCAAAGCCTTCTGAGGCTTCCCTTCCCTCACCAGGAAGCGAGGGTGGCTTAAACTGATTGAAAACCGTCTCAGTCCCATACTTCTGTGAGCTCTGCAGTGGCAGTGGGGTGGTGTGCAGCAGTGAGATGGTGTCCCTGACACCTGAAGGCAAATGCTCTGATGGAGAAGTACCCAAAGGCACAAGCAGTGGAGTCTCTGACTTGTTTTTTACAGCAGCTTCATGGGCATTTTAAGGAGAAGGCAGGGAAAGACCAGTGTGTTGGGCTGCTGACCTGCTGCCACTGTCCTCATAAGGCGCCTGTGCTGAAGAGCAGGAGCATTCCCAAGCCCTCCTGGCTGCTCAGCACCATGCTCCCAGGGGATAGGGGCAGTGTCCTGCCTGCATGCCCAGCTCCCCACAGTGGCACATCCGTGCTGCAATAGCTTTATCAAATTCTTCTCATATTTCACTTGAGCCAGACACTGTAACTTGGATTAAAGTGGTGCCTGAAGAGATTTCTACCGCCAAACATTTGAAACTAGCATAAATATGAAACTGACTCCCCTCTGGCATGCAGAGGGCTCCCCATCGCTGGCTCCCCAGGTTTGAAGCCAGCTCTTGTGTGACACCACCAGCAGATGACAAAATTCATGTCAAAACTTGCAATAGTGAAGAAATTCTGCTTTAAAAAATGTCTTTTCGATTTCTGCTTGGACAAAAACTGTACTGGGGCTGACTGTTAAAGGAGCTGGGCATCCCCCTGGGCTCCTGGGCCTGGCAGGCCACTAACTCCAGCTAATTATTTCACTTTAAGCACTCCATCATCTTCTATTATTTCTCACCTGCAATAAAAGTCAAGAGATGTAGTGAACATCTGTGATGTTCATGGATGAACATTTTGACAGTTTTATGGACCTGAAGAGCAAATCTGTCTCACTGAGCATGGAAGAACAGAAACTGAGGTGACAGGAAACACAAATCGGGCTAGCATCCTCAGGACCCAAATCATCTGGAACACTGGTGAGGAAAGTGACTTGTGGGTACACCAGGGAAAGCCAGTGGAGCCCAGCTGCACAGCCACAGGACCTGCATGGTGCTGGGCAGAGCTGGGGAGCCTGCCGCTATATTCCTCTGCTGAAAGGCTACAGAGCACTACAGTGGTGCCTGTCAAGCTGTGATCCTAACTGGAAGACCCCCAGATGACCAAGAAGAATTGCTCCGTGTTAACCAGCCCAGCTGATTAAAACTGATGACATGGTCCTCACCCAGGGACCATTTTGCATTGACAAACACTGATGACTTGCAATGTACATGGCAGATTCAATTTGACAGTGGAAGGTTAAAAAGTGGATAGCAGTATGGACTCATGGAAAAGATCCATTTTTATTGTATCTTAAGGAATAAACCAGTTTGGTTTAGCCTCAGAGATGTTATTACGCATTTTCTAATGGCTCAATGAACTCACATATTATAGAATTCGTGCTTGTTTCTGAGCATGGCCTACATGAATGGGAGAATGGGGCTTTGTAATGTAAAGAACTCATGAGCCCACCACATTCTCTGAGGCTGAAACCAGCCTGTGGCTCTCAACCTTACCCTGCTTGCAGAGGAGCAGAAATGGCACAGTGATGGGTGTGTGAGGGTTTCAATGAGCTGTCAGGCACCCATCAGCAGCAAAACCTCTGGTGATCACAAACCCACTACTGGCATTGGGAACCAGCTCCCTGTCTGCTGGGACCTGCCAGGCCTGCTGTAAATCTGCACCAGTAACTGCTGCTGTCAGCCCCTGAAAGGAAGAGACAGCAAGAGAAAAACAGTTTGGTTTTTACTTTGTCTTTGGCTGGAAGGAAGCCATGGATCACAGCTTGGAGATCAGGAGAGAAATACAGCTCCCTGGTGACAGCCGAGCTGTGAAACAGAGCTGCTTCGTGTGCTTGGCAGTGCCTGTGAGGTCGTATCAATTAAATAAATGCGATGCCAGGCTGATGTGCTGCAGGGAATGGTTTATGACCTTCATCCGGTGGGAAGGGAGAAGGCAGGTGTTGAGAGAAGGTGAGCGAACACATTTGTGTAAATAGCCTTAATCAGTCATGTTTTGGGAGCACAGAACACCAGCCTGCTGCCAGCAGTCACACTGCCTCTGCTCAGGGGGTTGGTGGGTCCTACAGGCACATGGGAACGGGGTGTTCTCCACAGACAGCCCCCATGCCAGAGCCTCCCAGCACCCTCTGCACAGCCAGCCCTGCAGCCCCACTCCGTGAGCAGTTTTCCAGCATCCTGTTTTCACTGGGGTTATTTTAATCTCCGTTTCCCATCGTGTTTTTCCCCCTGCCCATGCCAACACAGACTGATTCCTGGCAGGCAGGGCGGAAATCTCCTCCCCAGGCCACACCAGCATTCTCGGGGATGAGCTGGACTCTGCCCTGGTCACTCCTGGCTCCTCTCCATGCAGGCACTGATGTCTGCTGCTGGCCCCAAACCCCCACCATGGCCAAATGCCTGCTTCACATCAAGCCGTTTTGTGTTCATTCAGCCACTAAATGGCTCAAGCAACTCTGTGCTCTATGGCAGCTGAAGAACCAAAAAACCTGCTTTGCTGCTGACATAGTTTGCTTTCACTGGGACAAGAGAAGTGACACAAGGTACTGATGAGTTATCCAAGAGCCATACAGGAATGCTAGCAATGAGTTTTTGGCAGCTGTAAAGTGTGAGCAACTCAGTGGCTGCCCAGTTGCCACAGCTCCACTTTGGACTTCAGGGTTCGCTTCACTCCTGGATTTCCCCTGTCCTGGATGATGAATCTCCTTGCTCTGTACAGGTCCCCAAGCCAGTCACAGTGAGGTTTTGTACCTTGTCTCACTGGAAATTGATGCTGCATGCTGGGTGATGTGGTTAGCAAGGTCAATAGAAATATGGACAGAAGTGCCAGAAATACCCAAAGAACATTCCTGTCCACTCTGCACTCCAATAGCTGTAAGACCTGCACCGTGCTGCTTCACAGGGCTAGGTGTACAAAACTGAGAGACTCAAAACAATTGAGAGTCTCCCTGCATAAAGCAAGAAAAACAAAATGATGGAAAACTCAGTGAAATATCATGTGTAAGGGTGCAAAAGAAAATGCATTACGCAGAAGTAACCTTTCAGTATGTGCCAACATCAAATTCACTAAGAGATGTAGCGTTAGCAGAAAAAAAATCTGAGGCAGACATAACAAAAGAAAACACAAACCTATCTACTTTCTTAATCACAGGCTTTAAAAATGTCTCTGCTAGCTATCCAGCTATTTAAAGAGCTATACCGTTTAAATCTATATCCAAACATAGAAGTCACAATAAATCTGTCATTCAGTTACTCAGGTCTATGGCTTTAAATGATTAAAAACGATAAAATTCACGACAGATGCTAAATGGAAACATTGTTCCTCTACAGCCTCTAGCGCTGAAGATTTACATTCTAATCCAGTCTGAACACCACCTGGAAGAACAAGACAATGCCCTTTTATTGACAGTCTGGATTTGGAGCATCAGTTCCTGAAGCCTGAGCTGCAAAGGAAAAGTGAGTCTAAGGATCAACCATTTGGTAAAGCAGAAACTCTGCCCTGGCTACACCTGAAGCACAGGCACACCTTGGAAAGATGCTATGGGGATGGTGGCATGGGAAAATGACTTATACTGACTTTGAACCAGCCATGGTGGGATTGGGATGGCAAAAAAGCTTCCATGCTCTACAGCACCAGAGCCCAGGGGTATGGCTTGAGGAACAAATCAGGTATAAAGGAAAGCCTGTATCACATCTATTCTGGAAATGGCCAGCAATCTTTAACCAAGCAGGCAGGGGATCACCATATGCCTTGGACTGTACTCAGCCATGAATGGTTACTGTGAGTCTACGAGAAGTCTAAACCAGAAGTAATGATAAATCATGTAAGAACCAGAGTGGGAGCCTTCTGCACCACTGCGGTCCTGCAGGCAATCACAGCCCAGTACCTTTATTCTATCAGCAAGGAAACCAAAGCTGGGGAGGTGAGCGGGTTGTCAAAGGCAATACTATCACTGGCTCTGAAGCCAGACAAGTCATAAGTTCCCTGTCCCACAACCAATTGCAAAAAGCAGGCTTTCGTATTTCATACACAAGTAACAGCCAGGCTGGGTGACATAAAGGTTAAAAGTAATTTTGGCTGCAGTAGACCAGCACATAGATTACAAGAAGAATTTTATTATCAGAGTTCTCTATAGAAGGGCTGCTTTGCAGTCAGGATGCAATAGACGGATTCCAGGGGAAAGCCAACGATGTTATGTGCCTGCTGCCAGCTATTGAGACAGCTATTTGCAGAGCATGGCCATACGTGGCTATCACCACGTCCACCGGGCTACCAGGGCAGAGCTCCCCCTGCACATGGTGCATGCAAATCACCTTATCAGCAATGTTAATTTTCAGTCAAAAAAAGTCATTGAACTTTTCAACAGTCAGTATTTTAAGGAGTTCTCAAATAACACTTGGAGTAAGCAGATAACCACTTTAAATATAGAGACACGGGAATGGAAGCCCAAGAGTGCTGTAGTGATCTGGATTATTTGCTTGTTGCTAAATTCCCTGCAGCATTACTTCCCAGGTTGTTCAGCCCACTGACGCAAACACTGGCAGAACAACAAGCAGGAATTTGCAGGATTTTGTAAGAATTGAGGTAACTCAAAGAATAAGGAGCAAATTGGTTCAGGGCTGCTTTGCTCTGGATTGCATCTTTGGAGGAATAAGGGCAGTTTAATTACATATGAACCCTAAGTGAAGTCTTGACAAGTGCTTCAAAACCTCAGCAGCAGAAAAGCAACATGAGTATAAAGATGACTTGTGAGGGCAGATTTAGTTCAAAGATGTTTTTCCCCTCTATCGATACCCAGAAATAACATGCACCACAGCATGTCACTGAATTCCTCAGGACCCCAAGTACAGTTCTCTGTGGTTTGTAGTGTATGTGCCTGTAGAATAGGGAATGAAAGTCCACACATGGAAAAACTTGTTACCTCTGACTATTGCAGAATTCAGAAGGGGACAGAAAAAGACAACAAAAATAGCTCCAGAATAACAACAGTTTCATATGGAAGAAAAACGCTCCAGAAAGAAGCCTCCCCTCTATATAAAAGGTATTAAAACCTATTTGTAAACTAACACCTCCAGGCAATAAGCCAGACTGAAGTGAGAACTTCGCAAGGCTTTAAATGCGGCACCAGCCACGCTTCTAAGAACAGCTACAGCACAGAAAAACCAATAGCAAGGTGACAGGAGAACAAAGTAAATCAAAGCATACAACATCAGCTCTAGGCAGCAGAGCTACTGCTGCAGGTTGAGGCTGTCCTGCTGACCAGGGCCATGGAGGAAACGCATGCCGTACTCACACCACTAACAGTTGCGTGGGCAAAGTCTCATATAAATAGCTAAGGTTATATATAGCAACTCTCATTTAATTATAATTAAATACAATTGTGAGGAAGTTAACTGACCATGACTGAGAACTCCTGATCAGAACAAACTGTTCAGCATTGTGCCACTTTGCAATTAGATCCCATGCGATGACAGAGCACATGTAAAACACTCTGTCCTGGTCTGCTCTGTAAGGGTAAACATCACCGCTTTTAGCTGAAGTTTTTGTTAGATATATTTTAAAATGCTGTTTTTTAACCAAAGACCACAGTGAGAAGAAAAGGTATCTTAAGAAGATGGTTAGTATCCTCATTCCTTACTGCTTTTGTGTTAAATAAGGGTGTTCCGTTTTACTTGGCAAGTACCTTGGCATGGAACAGTGGCCCCTTTATCTAGTTTATAATTAAAGCCTCTTCCACAATTTGTTTTTAAAGAGGTATCAGTTGCTAGGTCACAGCCAAAGGGTTACACATGTAACTTGCCTAGGATGGGCATAGCTGATGAGTGTGGGACAAAACCCATCTTCCACCCACTGGGAGCGTTCCATGAAAGCCGCTTCTTCCAGCAGATTGCTCTAACACAGGACTCCTATGCTTTGCCAAGGGAGAAACCAATACCATACTCAGTATCTTCACTTTCTAGCAGATTTCACTTTGTCTTACAAAGCACTTTTACTCTCTTTGAGCCCATTTAAGAGAGCAGGGTTTTCACCAAAGCAGCCAGCAGTACTTGTACAGCATCACTTCCCCAGTGCAAGTAGAAGCCCAAGGCAGTGAGAAGCACTAGGCTGAATTTAAGCTCAGTGCTTGCCTCTCCCTTTTTGAGTTTAAAAATGTCCCTTTCTACCATTACAGGCTTAAGTTTCACTAAGTGTCATTGGTGTGCTTAAAAACTAAACAAATAAAAAAAGATTGATTTGCCAAAGATGTGTTTTCAAGCTGAAATCTGTTTCCACTTTCTAAGCACTTCCCACCCACTGCTTTCCATCTCAATAAAAATCAACCACAGTCCTCTGTCTAGGAGAAAAGCCAACCAGCAATTTCCTCCTCCCTACAGCCCCATGCATACAAACTGATGTACCTAAGCATTCACATGCCATACCCAAGGACATACTTTGGGTCCCATCTCCCCAGGTGACCACTGTCTGCCACATTGAGTGGCAGCTCCTTGCTTTATGCAAACTGCGTCTGTGCTACTTACCAGAGGAGGAAGGGAGGAGGGATGGAAAAATTGGAGGAACTAAGATACCATCATGGAAAAAGCTGCAGAGTTTGCCAAAAGATGTAGCTTTATTGCACAGCTAATTAGCTCCCCCAGGAACAGCTCTGACGGGAGGAACTGGAAGAGAAATACTTCCTGATCTTAAGGCTTGCTGCAACAGAGACCTGATCTGCACATTTTGAAAACCCCATAGGAATTACCTGGTCCCACTCCTTGTGAAAGTGCTTGACAGGCTCTTGGCTAAAGGACCTGCATCAACGCCTTCATTTCATGTTGCCCACAACATGAAGATGCTTGCAGCAGCTTTTCTGCTTTAACGCTGTTACGTTTAAAAAGTTGATAGAACAGTAAAGCTCATTTATGCCTGCAAGTCAGCTGTATTTTCAACAAAAATGGTTACTGATGCTATGCAGAGTTACACTTTCATGGTCATTCCATTACACAAGATTCTCTTCAATACAGGCCATGTGCACTGGGACAGAAATTACATTTCTGGAGGCTCCTTCCACTAGGGCGCTGCACCCCCAGCAGCAGTGGCACACCTAGGGTAAACTGCAAGGCAATTCCTCATCTTTCCCTGAGCACCTCTGTAGAGGGAGTGCTGCCTTCCACAACAGAACATTACAGCAGCAGCTCTTTATCTTACATTGCACAAAGCAACACCAGTTGTTTTGCTGGCCATGTTTTTATTTGTTCTTTGTTTTCAACAGGGGAGCCAATGATACATCCAGTATTTCAAAAAACCAGAAGGTAAAACAAATTTTCAGAAGACTGAGATGCTACATGCTATATTCAACCTAATTTTAGTCATGCTTGCTTTTGAGGGGGGTTGGGAGTGGGACAGGAATCATTCAGTAAAAACACAGTAAAAACAAAATGTCTCACCATATAGAATTTTAACCTACAGTAATGTTGTACCTTAATTATTTCCATGCACACAAGTAACATTACAAAATCTTAAAAAATGAGCACAATTAAGACTTCTAGGAGCATCTGATAATAAAGCAATTCCTAATTTCTTTTCTTGAGATCAAGCACCTCCAATTACAAATTCCTATACACAGTGAGTGCTTTCATTGAAATGAAAACTAAGAAATAATAAAAAGAATGTATTTGATAGCCTCAGAATAAGCCGATGTTAATATATATCCAGCTATGTAGGCAATAAAACCATAGTGCTAAACAGAAACTTTTATCTGAAAAGTAACTCAAAATTAAGTTGACTTTCTATAATTACAGAAATATACTTATTTGCTAAAATAAATAAAAGTGCTGCATATTAACACTTCACTATAAAGAATGCATACCAGAACATTTATAAATATTGAATGATTTTCAGTAAGAATAGCTACTACAATAATGCTGGCTAAATAGAAGTGCATAATGAGAAGCACTATGGGTGGTTAATGTTTTGCCACATACTGCTGTTACCTTGAGGTAGATAACACATGCGTACCAAATTCTGCATTCATTTCAGTTGCTGCTGGTATCATGTGTCTAAGAAATGTGTACAGTATGAAAAACTCTAAAATACGCATGAATGAAAAAATGTTTTGGGAAAAATAGATATTTTCATGCAGTTATGTACAGTCTCACTGTGTAAATTTCAAGGCAAGGTTCTTTTTCTGCAAAACATGGACACTGTTTTACTGAGAGAATGGTATTTTCTTACTTGGTTTAGTGCATTTTTTTTTGTTACCTCCTGCATTTTGCATTATTTTGCTCTATTCTTAATTTTGTGTGCAAACGACATGCCAGTTTAAAAACAAAACTAACTTATGAATAGAAAGTAATTCTGGATTGTAAAAACAATGGTAAACAGAAAACTAATGAAATCCATACCAAAATTACACCGTCTGATTCAAGTAAAAAAATTACTTACACTAGTAATAAAAAAAGACAAACACATCTCATGAATACAAAAGAAATGTCTGCTGAGTGTTTTAATTTAGATGTTTCAGAATGCTGCTGTACGTCTTGTGGGGAATCTGGGGAGATGACTTCATAGCAGAAGGCGTTAATGTGGCCTGTATTGATTTGAGTGGTGAACCAACAGGGCTGTGAAACTGAGGAATACCTATAGCCTCAAGCTGCTTGTTGAAGAGGAGCTCTCCACTGTTACTGAGAAAGCTCTCCTCTCTTTCCTTCTCCCCAAGCTTCCCCTCTTCTACTGGCTCAGGTTCTAGCATTTCAGCATCTTCTTTCTTACTAAAAAATTTGTCCAAATAACTGGTGTAAGTATTTTCTTTTTCAACTTGTTCATCTTTCCTTACTTCACAACAAAACTGGTCTATGAGGAAGCACTCCTCCCCACTACTTACAAACTGACTGTCCCAAGAGGTTTGGTACAGAGCTTCTAACTGTGCCAAATTAGCCATTCCTTTCTCCTGCTTCTCTCTGCTTACTGACTTTGATATTAATCCTTTCAACTCTATTTGAGACACTGAGCTATTCAAGTCATTTAATTTATCAACATCAGTAGACTCGTGTTGTAAACTAAGCTGAATGGTTTCTGCTATAAAGGAATCAAAGTCAAATCCTTGATTCTTCTCCCTTTCTTTTTCAACAAGTTGCTGTGATGCTTCCTCAAGTGCTATCTGAGCTTTCACCAACCCATTCTTTTCACATTTAGACTTGCCTTTCTTATCAGACTTTTCCTTGCTCTGTTCCTTCCAGTTTGAAAGATCTATAATAAGCTTGGGCTCATAGTAATGGTTAACTTCACTGTCTCGCCAAACTAAATTATCTAGGTATGAAGATGACCTCATTTTGTAATTACAAGTGTGACTACATTCCAGATCACAGTACTTGTTTTCATGGTGATCTGAATACTGCCAGCAAGGCTCAGTAGAGAAGTGGGTGTCAAAGGCAGGATCCTCCAGATACTTTTCACGATCTCCATCCAAATACTTGCGAGGATCTACTTGCACTTCTTCCTCATCAGTAACATCAGAGAGAGCCCTTGGATCACGCTGAACTTCATCAGCTTCATAGTTATTATGAATAGGCCAGTCATGGTCTGAAAACTGACTTTCATGGTATCTGTAAAACAATTTCCTAAGCGTTAGCAGCTAAAAGTCTTCTCACTCCCAAGACAGACAGTTAAGTTCAGAAGTTCTCTTACAGAATGATGACAAGATAAAGTGCTTTCCTCAATCCACTCGGTACCTCCTCCAGGCTTTTAAATTCATCTGGCATAAAGCAATCCTCATCGGCACATCCAACAGATTTAAATCTTTTTTTATGTATTACAGCTCACTTCATTTACAGAAGTCTTCCTTAAAGTGTGTTAAACTAACTTCCAGTGACTACTGTCAATCTATTTACTATTACATGCACTAACCATTGGACAAGACAATCATACTTAATTTTTTCAGAGAAATATTTTTTGCGAAAAAAGTAATGGGGAGATTAGCTTTAGATTCTAGACCACTGAGTGCATTTCAGGAATGCAACAGCATAGCCAAGTCACTCTCATGAATTATACACCCAATGGCAAGGCACTGCCTATAAGGTAAAAGTTTATTCTCAGGTCAACTTGACAAGAAACAAGCAGAAAAGGAAGTTATGCCTATGAAGCAGTATTACTTCAAGCACACAACCATTCAGTAAGTGATAAATTTACCTTTCCCAATTATAGATATGGCTGTGACTTTCATCCATCAGCAGAATATCATCAACTTCATCTTCAATGTGAAAAGGATGACTTGAAATAGGCTCATCCGTTGGAAAGGAATAAATGCTCATATAAGGATGGGACAAAGCTTCTTCTGCTGTCAATCGATCCATGGGACTAAATGTCAAAATTTGCTCCAGAAAGTCCAGTGCTGCAGCAAAAAAGTTATAGTAAGCAGGAGAAAAATGACACTGTAGACATCTAGATTTTAAGATTAAGCTGCAGAACTTTGCTCTGAAGGTGTGCATTTTCTTGAAAACAGCCACCTTGACAGTTTACTGCCAAATATGCATTCTGTAGCCATAGGAAAGCTAGAACAGCAGAGGTCAAACCTACAATTAACAATAATTTAACTTAAAGCAGAAAAATACACTAAGAGACAGAATGCTTCAAGCCGAATCAGTATCCACCCACAGCTATCAGGAAACACTGCTCTCAGTTCGCTTCGGGGACACTTCTGAAAACATTTGAAAGGCAGTTGTTTTATACTGACTCCATTCCAGTGCTCCCTTATATTTAGGAAGCCAGTGTCTCAAAATAGAGCAATTCCAGTGCAAACAGGTCCAGCAGAGATTCACAATTCTACTCCAAAGATGACCAAGTAGCTATCATGCAAGCAGATAATCCTGCTGCAGAGAAGGCAGAGATTCTTCTAACTGACACTTACTTTTAACAATCACACACATTCACTATTTTATGATTTTGAAATACTGGAAGTATTTTTTTTTAATTACTTACCTTCAGGACTGATGCCTGGAAGCAACTGAGTTAAAGGTTTATGTGGCTCAGTCATATCGTTTCTAATGTAAACTGGAATTACATTGAGAAGCTCCTGACGGTCCTCCTCATGTACGACAGGAATTGATTCTAGAATCAACTGCATCTGTTCAAGTTCATGCGCACCTAAGCACCCAGAGAAAACACAAGCTGCCATTTCAACTTCAAACACTCCTGATCCCTGTATATGAAAAGCATGTCAAAATTTTATGCTCCAAGTAGCTATTTTCAGCAGAAGACTATTATCTCCTACAACAAAGGAAAGGCTCAAGTTCTAAATTTGAATGATAAATCTGAAGGGCTCTCAAAAATGCAGTAGCATATGAAGAACTACAGTGCTGCTACACACAGATAAAATGACCTAACCTTAAGTTTTTGCAAGAACAGTTTCAACATGGATGAAGCACTCGACAGCAACAACCTATCTTTTTGTTATATATTATAATACTGCAATCCTCCTCTTTGAACTGATCCACCTAATTAGTTCCATATTTGACCTCACTTTGAATTTTATGTCCCTTATTAATAAAACCAGCGGTTTAGCTCAGCAAGAGATCTTACAGGACACAGCCATTTGTATTCATATACTGTGTTAGGATTGAAATTGTAGCACACTTCTAGCACTACTGAAATTTCATTTGGGAAAGAACTGTAAGGAAACTGCAAGAACCACCGAGCAGGCCAATTCTGAATAATGGACAGCATCTATATGCTGTAACAATGTAGCTGGAATACCCAGAAATACAGCTTGTCTACTGCAGATTATTGCTGAGCTCCAAGAAGCACACAGCACCCTAGAAAGCCAACTAGCAGATTAAAGTATATAGATTAAACTATATTTGATGCCAAGGTTTCTCTCCTTCACCAAGCAGCTTGGGGAAATCAGTTATACTGATGCATGTGACATTAAATACAAAAATAAACTGAGATTGTACCATCTCAAAATCGATACACTATCGGTTCACTTTAGCAGTCTGCACTGCACATCCTACCAACACATCTGCCAGATGACTTAAAGAAAAGCTAAGGCAAAGCCACTGCAGAAAACTTGACCCCAAATGTATTTTGGTTAAGCCCCAGAATTCTAGCTCATTGCACAGCTATTAGACCAATAAAAACTTTTGGCAAATACCAACACTACTCAAAACAAAAAGCCAAAATGCTAGCAGTTGCAAACAATCTATGCTGAGCACTGAAATCTGCAGACTTGCTCTGTTTCACTGTTTTCCAGCAGAACTGCTTGATGCAATGGAAATGTAATAGATCTCTTACCAGTTGAGCATTTAATACACTGTGAACTTCACCACAACAGTTAGTAACTCAAAGTTAGCAACTCACTGCAAGTTAAGAAAAGCCTCTTTAACAATTAATTATGATTAATTTTAATTAATTAAAAAAATGATTCCAAGGTGACAGAACTTCATTAATAGAACTTAGTGGGAAAAGCTCTCAGTTTCATTACCTTGACATACAAAGCTAAGATTTACTGCAGAGATGTAGTTTTAGTCCACATGTATCTAAAGGAATGTGAATTTTGAAATGCAAACTCAGTTCTTAGAGGTTTTTTTCTGTATTACTCCAATAATTTAGACCAAGAGAAGTAAATCCAAGAGTGAGCTTGAAGAAGGCAGCCACTGTTGAGGTTCCAGGGTGCACAGAAAGCAAGCATGTCCAGGGTTTACCCTAGACTAGCCCACCTGCTCCTATGGACTTAATGCCTAACAGCAGGTGGAGCCTATGGGGTAACCGCCTACAATGCAAATGGCACTTTGATTTTATCTAAAAAGGTGTTACACGTTTCCCTGGTATGCCACACAAAATTTCAAATCTTAAGTCTCCTTCCTAGACCACTGAAACAAAGGTCAGGCCAAAAGAACCTGAAGATGACAAAAACAATTGGGAATGGGGAAAAAAGTGTTACTCTTCTGAAATTTAATATAGAAAAATAAGTGAGATGTGATTAAGTTGACTGTATTAAAAAGAAATAAAAATCTTTACACAATGTTCAGGGCATTCATAATCCTCAGATAGCCCCTGGATACACCAGTTCACTAAAACACATGTATTTAGAACACTTCTTAGGTATACAATAAATTTAGCTTAACTTAATTACAGACAGCTTTCCATATAGGAGAGCACTAAATCAAATTGTGATCCATATACACACTGGTATGAGTAACAAGAAACATCTTTTGCTTCACAAATACATTGATTTTAGTTTGCTTATATAAATGCATGATAATATAGCATATCCTGATAGTCAGTGACTATATTACCCATGAGAATCAACCTTTCTGGAGGAAGATAATTATGCAGTACCACTCCTTGTAGCAATACATATTTTTATTCTACCCACCTGCAAAGAGGGTTTTCCCAGTCAGCATTTCAGCAAAGATGCAACCTGCAGCCCACATGTCAATGGCTTTAGTGTAGTTGTTAGGAGAAAGCAAAAGACGGGGTGATCTGTACCATTTAGTAACCAATCCTTCAGAAAGATGGCCCTAAATTGATTAAAAAATGAAGAGAGCTTACTTAGATTTTTAAGAGGTATGGGGTTTTTAATTACTTCTTATTTTTTTAAGGCACTACTACAAGATGTTTTGGTCTCAAGGTCCTATCATGTGCCCCCTGCTGTGCCTTTCTGCCTTTTAAAATGTAACATCTGTATCTTTACACGTGAACAGCAACAACGCTGAAACATCACCCTATTTATTACCACAAGGTACTGCAAATGAGGTACTGCAGCAAAACTTCCCTATTCCTAGATCCCAAATAAACAGAGATTATAACAAACTGCCAAACATCTAAACCAGGAAGACAGTAACTCTAAATCAATCCCAGGAAGCAGCCCCACTTGCACACTATGAATGTATCACATATAAACTTGCCTATGACTTCTGATAGTTATGCCTCTAAATGTTGCTCTTAATCTTGGGTCCTGCATTCATTGTTAAAAATCTGCTTTTCTGAACACAGATAGTAAAAAAAAAAGTTTTATCTCATGCTTGCAGTAGTCCTGTCCAAGACAAAACATGTCATCATCAGAAAGAGATCTGCTTTACTCTATTCGCAAGCATTCCAGTTCTACTGTATGATTCTTAACATGATATCCCACCTGCTAACAAGACCTTCCACAGACTATCTACTTCTGTGAAAGAGAGAAAAACATTACTCTAAGAAGGCACAATTGTGAGTGCATTACTTGAATATTCTCACTCTTTACATACCTTGTGGGAATAATGAGGATCCATGATTCGTGCAAGACCAAAGTCACCAATCTTCAGCACCAAGTCTTCAGTATTAATGAAAAGATTAGCTGGTTTGAGATCTCTATGCAGAACATTTGCAGAGTGAATATACTTGAGCCCACGTAGCAGCTGGTACATGAAAAGTCTGGCATGATCTTCCAGTAAAGGGCCTTGCTCTAGCAGATTAGCCAGATCTGTCTCCATGTATTCCTGAACAATGTAAACACAGTTCAATTCTGTAAGGGAGCCCACATCATCTGTTAACTGGCTTCCACTAGGACCAAGGATTTCAAATACTTTGACAATGTTATCGTGGTCAAGTCTTCTAATAATTTTGATCTCACGTAGAGCATGTTTAACACTCTGGGGATCTGTAAGGACAATTTTCTTGACAGCCACTCTTTTGTCACAGTCATTATCGACAGCAGAAAAAACTAAGCCATTTCCACCACATCCTAGTGGTTTTAAGTCCATATACCGAGAACCCAGATCAAATCCATGAATGTTCATGAGACTTTCAAATTTTTCTGCCATGTTTAAATTCTTTACGTTTCTCTTTTCTCAAACTAATAAGCTTCTGTAAACACGTGGAGACACTTCCACTGGTATCTGAAGGAAAGGTCTTACGGAAAGGGAGAAGAAACACTTGGCTTTGACTGCAAGATGGTTTCTTGACACTCTCATTTCATTATGAGCCAGCCAGGCCTGTTGTGTCCCCTTGAATTTAGAGCCCGTAAGCTCTAGAAATCAAACTGAGCATAAGATAGAAAGATTGCAGCATTCATAGTTCATGAAAGGTGCAGCATTTCTGCAGACATTAAAGAAAATACTCACAAGAAACTCAAACGGAATGAAATGACATACTATGCACTCAGCTCTACTGGGCTAAACTGGTTAACATTTAACAAAAATGTGAATAAATATGCACATAATAGGCTTCTATTAACATCCTCCTCCTCACAGTGCAGATACATTCAGTGTTGGACTGGTCCTGAGCAGCGTCATTCTATGGTGCTGGTAAGCACTACTTTTTCCTCTTCTCTTTTTTTCTCTCCTTTGTTTACAGTCTAGTTCAATGGGAAACTGGCAGCTCTTGATTTACAAAAGATGCCTTCTGTTAATGATCAGGTGGCTCCAGCTCACCACAATCACAATCAAAGCTACCATCCATTTTACTCCGTGACAACCTGAAAAGCAGAGGAAAAAAACACATCAGTATTCCAGCATATATACAAGGCTTCCTCTTCCCCCAGCTACTTAAATCTCCCTAAATATACAACTTCATTTCTTATTTTGTAGCTAAGCACTGATCATAAAAGCTGAACTAACCAGAAACAACACAGGCTTTTCATACTTCTGGAAGAAAACCAATGGTGACCACCAACCATCACTTCTGAACAAGTATTGTGAAAGTTTTAGATATAACCTACTGAGAATGCAAGGTACACAATGAAAAATCATACTGAATCTTAATAAAGAAGGGAATATCACAGAAAACTTGGTAATTCTCCAATACAGCTGTTAAGATAAGTCATATCCCACACCTTAGTCCCTAAATTCTGGAATACTTCTTTCCACTAAACTTCTACTCAAAGCCAAAATCTGACTATTTCATCATAAGAGATTACTGGGTACCATTCACACAAAAAGGGTAATGGGTTTGTGCACTCCTAGTATTTATTGACTTTCCACAATATACAGCACACATCCAATGTCACTTATAAAGCTTAAATCCTAGTGGTTTTGAATAGTTTATTAATAAATCAAATCATAATCTGGCCCCTCTATTGTTACAGGAATCACAGGGGGTAATTCCTACATATTAGACAAATATTACCTTATCAATTACTTCACACTTACCCAACCTAGATTACAAAGAGAAACAGCAAGTACATTTTACACAGTAACTGATACATTCTACAACCATTACTCCATACATATGGGCACTTTCAGAAATAATTTATTTTTGAATAGTCTAATGAATGCAACTATTGCTTACGAAAAAAGTGGTAATTTTCTTGGTAAACATCCTTATTTGCTGCAGCAGAACACAGTCATAAAGACTACAGGTTGCATTTTGTGCACAACATCCTCATTTCCTTTAAGAGCTCAAAGATACCACAAAGAGAAGAGTCAAAGGCATACTTTACACACCGTGGCAAGATTTGGGCAATTCCATTATAAGCCACTTGTATGTCCTTCCCCCACAACTACAGGTCACATCAAACCACTAAATGTCTTCTGTTCACCCTTAGATTAACCCATTTCAGCTCTTTATCAAGCTAAGTTCTCCAAACTATCACAATACTTTAGAATTAATTGTACAAATGTTCTCCCTTAAAACTGTACTGGCACTTCAGTGGGACAACCGGGACCAAGCAGAACAAGTCTCCCAACTCCCAACCAGGCAGCAAGAGCAGCTGGCAAATTATTAACATACTGGAAATAATGGCCTCAATTCACCGAAGTAATCAGAATTGTATGCAGGAAAAAAAAAAAAAACAAACCAAAAATTAACCAAAAAAACAAAGGCAGGCACAGTGGCAAACAGAAACAAGACTGTTTCACCACGTCTACACATTACTATTCCTTAGGCTCAAGCCTGACTGCCACCAAGACACATAGCCCCAGTGCCCCGGCTCACTCCCTCCCTCCTGTCCCACACCACCTGCTTACAGGCATTTGTACAGCCACATAGCAAACACAGCAAAGAAGGAGCAAACACATGCTATCGTCTGCTGGTTTTTTTTTTTTCTTTTTCAGTAAAGATCACTAAATACAGGATTTCTAAACTGAAAAGCATTCAGCTGCACTCCACTGATGTGGTACAGCACCCTGCCAGAAGGGTGATCTTCAAAGCTCTCTTTACAACTATTGCCTTGAGAGTCCTTTCTTCACATGCTGCCAAAAGCCCTAATTTTAGACAGTGTTTTACAAGAGTTATTATAACCTTCATACAAACATAATGAGGTAACATTGTTACTTTCCCCGAAACTACCTTGAATTTGTATCAATATTAAGAAACCTGTGTGGGGACCATTCTTATAATATATGCGTGTCTTCTTAAAGAAAAAGAATAAAAGTTACCCTAAAGTTAATGAGATGACTATTCAAATCTTTGTTCACAATTCTAAAAAACAGAAGTCTACCCTCTTGATTTTTCATTTAATTTCTTTAAACCTAAAAATACTATCTCATTCACATACAACAGTTTCAGGCTTACTCATTCTGAGCTGCTGCCTGTAAAAGAATTTACATCAACCCAGTCCATTTCCCTTTCATTGCCACCCCCCTGCAAAAAACTTACGGAAATTCACTTTTGTACTTCACACTAACACTTCAAATTCATGTTAATATGAACTGTATTAATGCAATCAATGATATACATTATAGATGATATAATACATAATAAGATTTATATAATCTATAAGATATAAAAATTATATAATATTATATACTTATATTATAATACTGTATCAAGTCAACAGAGGTCCAAGGCCTCTGTTCAAATACCCTGCAATAAGCTGCTGTTCATATCCTGGGGACCATCTAAATCCAGTTGTATTTTTCCCCATAATTAGGCTTATTGTTTCACACTGCTGATGTCTTCAATATGCAGCCATACCAAATCGGTTTGCACCAGTCCGGAGACACATACGAAACCTCTCTTTTAGCCAGTTCCATACAACAGCACAGGAACAGATTCAGAAAGGTATCTGTAAGTAGCAAGGAGTAAGATCTGCTGATCGCTTCACTGTAACTCAGATTTTATCCCTTACTGTTACGACTAAACAAAGGCAGCAGCAAAAGTACAGCACAAAAGCAGTAATGACATTACTGCTCTCAAGAAGAAAGGGAATTATGGCCCACTTGCTTACTGAAGCAGGAGTCCTAGAATTCTCATTCTGTTACCTCCAAAATTATGCATTTTTAATCAGTTTATACTATATCCTTCCACTAGACGACCACTAATCCAGAAGGCAAGTAATGATTTTCAGAATCAGTGACTTAGCTAAGAAAATAAATGTTGACAAAACAAGCAACTCATCACAGCCTTCAAAATTTGACCTGAGCCTGCTACAAACTTCCTCGATCCTGCTACAAAACTTCCTACGCAACTTAGGAGCAAATTACTTAATCCTAAAGCCACAGAGAGCAGGTCCCAGCTATCATTCATAAAAGGATCCAGTCCTAGGAAGCTGACCGGGAGGCAGCCTGTCTAGCTACCACAGGACATCACATGAAAACAATGAGGACAACTGGAGAGTGTCCTAGGAAAAATGCCCCACTACTACAACATATTAAGTAATTGAAACTGGTGTTTTGTTTACCGCCACTGAGAATTCTTCTCTGGAAATGTAGTAGATGACAATACTGTAGCAGGTTCATATATCCTCTACGCAACAAAATCCTGCTTCTAAGCTAATGCCACAAGTCAACTTACACCCACCTTGCTTTCACATTAAAGACACACTTCTTCCACTACACCAGTTGCATCTCTCACTTAGCACAGCCCTCTGCTCACATGCTACAGCCCCTTTGCTGCCATCACCCATGACCTGGTCTCCCTGCCAGGACTGCACCTCCCGGAGCACTGCCTGAGCCAGGGGCCAGGGATGCTGCTGAACTAGTTTCCCCATCACAAGTTAATAGCAAACAGGCATTTAAGACAAACAGTCCTGGGAATTAGAAGCAGACAGGAGGGAGGGAAAATAAAAAGTTAACTCCAAACTTTCTTTTATTTTAAGATAATAGTTACTTAAAGGGTAATCATCTAGAAGAAATCAAGCCAAAAGTGAGCTCAAAATAACATATTCTTCCTTGTATTTTACAGAGATTTTCAACTTTGGAAAATAATGAGGTGGGTTTCTAAAAATACAAATATTTACAAAGAGTGACAGCACCACCTGTTCAATTTATACACTTTCAGTTTCAATGAAAGTCATAACCGTCCATCCAATTGTCTTGAAAATATACTGAAACAAACACGACAAACTCCTCTTCAGTTGTGCAACATGCTCTGACCACCTGGACTATAGTATCATGAAAAAGAGGGATTTATCACCCCAATGTGTGCTGAGCAGGCTATTCACAAAGGCACTTCTGTTTTCATTTAGGCTATCACCTTCCCAAGACTACTGTTTTGCGTAAGCAGTACTTTTATTCCTTCCTCCCACAAAGATTAAAGAGGGTAACACAAAGACACTGCTTTCTTAGTACTTTACAACTATGCTTTTAAAAGAGATCGGTTACTGGGAGAAGGCAGCAGAAGTGACCCACAAAAGTGCTGTCATCTTTGAAATTATTCCTAGCTCTGGCAGACATCATCACACTTGACTGGCTTCATGCATTATGCAAGCAGCCCCTTCAATTCGAGCTCAACTTCAGCAAGGGGATTTATCAGAGTTTTCAGGAAACAAGATGTACAGTGAAATACAGTCAAGTACGAGACATTTACTTTTCCAGACAGAAATAAGACAGAGAGATACCAGTTAATTTGATTATGCAGACCACATAATGATCAAACCATTACTCACAAGACAAAGACCAAGAATGACTAATGACATATTATACAACCTGCTAAGTATTATCCCTTTGACTATAAAAACACAGGGTGCAGAACTATTTTTTTAGATCAGCCACGTTGCAGTCAGTAGGCAGAGTGAGTCATCGTCCAACTCACCAAACTGCTGCTTTCTTACAGCCTCCAACTTGCTCCCCACACTGTTTAGGGAACTCTGTGCTGGCAGTCAGCAAATGTTACTATTAGTTTATAAATCTTCAGAGGGCTCTGTAAAAACACACAAAAATCCACTGCGTTTTTCTGTACCGGAAATAAAAGTGGTTTGGTTCTGCCTTCAGATAATCAATGAAAACTCACCACTGAAGAAGCCTACCATCAGCTAAGCACATCCTTCTGTGCATCGGCAGATCTGCTACGATGTGCTGTTCCACTGAACAGTTAACTAGTCAAGAGCAAATTAAAGATAACAACCATACTGCAAGGACTGAGCCTGAGAGAAGAGGCTGAAATCGAAGTTCCTGCTTTAGCTTTACAGTGCACATTTTCTGAAGCTGATTACCAAACTAAAATCCACCTGGAATTTATAACTGGTTTATGAACTACCACAGTGCTATTTTCACACACATACATATATTCACACATACATAAAAAAGCTTGCTGGCAACTGCACTTTTATCAGTGCTTGCATGAGCCGTATGATAACACGGCAGCCCTCGCTTCTTTTTCCATGACACAATTAACTTTACCATTGTCAAGCTGATCTAAAAAGCCACCGAATTCGCCAAAGTGCGTGCATCTGCCTGCCTAGCCAAAGGTATTTGTTCTTCCAAACCTCGATACTCCAGCAGCCTTCCTTCAAGCTATTTTCATCGGTGTTTCAAGCTACTTATGGGAAGCACTCAGTCGCTTTTCCCACAAAAGGTGCCGGAGGTTACCGGGAGCCTGCGGGCACGCTGGCAGCAGGAGCCGCCGGTACCGGTCCCTATGCCTTCCGGCACGGCGGCTGCAAAGCAGCTCCGAATGCCCCTCGAGGAGCCGCCGGCGGCACCTAATTCAGCAGCAAAACTTCCGCAGACTTGGCAGAGCCGGGCCCGCCGCCAGCCCGGTAAAGGACATCCTTCCTCCCGCCGCCCCTCCGGGACGGGATGGCTCCGCCAGCCAGCGCCGCTCCTCCGAGCACCGGAGAACGCTCAGGCAGAGGGGATGCTCTCCCGCCATGCCCCCGGCCACGGCGGGGAAAAGATCAGCAGCCCGGCGGCCCGCCGCAGCGCGGAGCCCTATCCCCTACCTTCAAACGCCCTTCAGGGCGCCACCGCCGCCGCCGGGCCCGCTCCGGCGGGAAAGCGGCACCCGGGGCCCTCAGGGCCGTTGGCAGCGCCTCGCTCGCGGCACCGCACGGCCGCCCCCGCCCGCCCTCCTTGCGACCGCTCGGCCCCCTCAGCCCCGGGGCCGCCTCTGCCCTCGGGCCGCAGCCGCCGCAGTGCGGAGAGGCCGGACCAGGCCCCGGAGGAGCTGAGGAAAGGGGGGAGCGTGGACCGCAGCGGGCCGGGGGGAGCCGCCGCCGTCCATCGGGAGGGAACAAAGCGCCTTTGTGCGGCGGGGCCGGGCCCGCGTGTACAGGGGCCCGAGACCCCTCTCTCCTGCCGCCCACCTCGCCGCCCGCCCCGCCACACTCACGGGCCTTCCCAGGCTCATCGGGGGCTTCGCTGCTCACACGGCCAGGCCCCGCGGCCCCACCACCGGCTCCCGCCCGGCGCCCACCCGCCTCTCCGCAGTTGCCGCTGCCGCAGCCGCCGCCATGTAACCCGGCGCGGAGGGCAGGGAGGGGCGGCTCCGCCTTCGAGGGGCGGGGAGCAGCGCGGCGGGGCGGAGGAAGCTCTGCACAGCCCGGCGAGTGCAGGGTCGCGCGGCTGAGCCGCGGCTGTGCGCGGGGTCTGCGTACGATCTGAAGGCCGAAAGAGCGCCCGACCCTTTCCCTGAGTGCTTGTGCCTCAGGGCCACGGCAGGACACACTCTTGCTGAGCAGCCTCCTCAGAGCCTCTCCTGTCTTCATGGGACGTGGCTGCTCCCAGCAGCCCTTATGTCCAGTTAGAGGAATTCGGCACTTTCAAAGAACATCAAAGAAATGGGCCTAGTGAAGGGGTGCGCGATGCTGCTGGACTTCACATAAGTTAGAGGCTTGCAGATGCTTATGGTGGCCCTTTAGTACTGCCGTGATGCTCTAACACTTCAACTACAGTTGCTGCTTCCCCCACCTATTTGATCTCTGCTGCCTTCTGACAGCTGTACCTAGAGTCAGACTTGCGCTTTTGAACCCTCCAAGTCCACCCCGAGCCCGGGCAGGGCCACACTCCTGGGGCTTTGCCTCAGCGTTTCCCTTGGCTGCAAAACAGCATAGAATCATAGAATAGTTTGGGTTGGAAAGGACCTAAAGATCATCCAGTTCCAGCCCCTCTGCACTGGACATTGTCCCCACTAGCAGGAGAGGTGATACTTGATAACGCAGCACTGTGCTGATAGTGCGCATGCAGAAGTCACTAACTAATTCAACACTTTACAGTAGTCAGTAATTTATAGTCTGCTAACCATGCTGCCAACAGCAGAGAAAAGTCAGAAACAGAGTTACAGTTCTTCTGCCCACCCAGCAAAAGAGTTAGAAGATTACAGAGCTGGCTGCTCCAGCACTGTATTTAAATACAGCCTATAAAGAAAACAAAACAGCAGGAGTGCATATTTGGAAGAGGTAATGTTAGGACGGCAACCAGAGCCAAGCCACAGAGGAGTATTTACTTGCATTAAAGAAAGAGATTCGGGACTCAAAAAAGGCTGGAGCAGCAGTGGTTGTTTGTCTAAACCCAGAGCTATTTAGTTAATTAAAGAATCCTTCCACCCATACAAAGTATTTTCATTATAAGCGGCAAAAGAGCTGATCCTAGGGTACTGCAGTAAGAAAAAGTTTATATTACAACCTTGCAATAGCACTTAAAGAGCCCGTCATCATATGTATCCATTGGGACTATTTGGGAGTTCCCACATTGCCATTTCAGTCAGGTGGAGAAGTTGCACATACATGGAGTTTGCTCTGCAGCAGCCCACACTTTAGGAAACTTGGGAGAGGCCTTGCAGGAAGTGGCACGCTTCCTTGTCTGGGTAGCGCACACTCACTCATAAATCTCACATAGTCCAGAAGTACCACCGTTTTTGGGAATTCCTAATTAATAAATTAAGATATACTTTCTTTTCTCCCCCCCCCCGTTATTTTCTGCGATTCTAAGAGTCTGTGGTAGGATCCAGTGAATGAGATCCTTCAGATTTAGAGGAAAATCATGCAACAAGAAACAAGAGGATGCAGCAATGTTACTTGTCTTCAGCCTCACTGTAGAATTACAATGCCTGCCAGAGAGAGTTGCTCAGAATTTACGTATCACATGGCAATGTATAGCTATCCAATCTAGCAAATTGCTTATCTGTTATCAGATTTTAAATATCATATTGATTAGGCTATAAATTACAGTGTTAAATTGTTTTCCTGTTCCCCAAAAATGCCATTACGTATCACATAGGTGATATGCTGTATGATACCAGCCCATTCTAAAGTATTTGCTGATACTAGCTCAACAAAGTGCAGAGTAAGAAAAGAGCTGGACTTTGAAGGTCATAAAGCCCAGCAATTAAAAAATAATTAGAAGTGAAACAGTGATTCATTTATTGTATTAAAGTTGAAAAAGATCAAACAGTAAATTCCAATGTAATATTTCAGTCCTGTGTGTTACTTGTGGCATAAAAAGATAATGAAGTATTTTTAGGTATCCACACCCATTATGATTGGCAAGGGAAGAAAGATTTGGAGGCAGTAGAAAAGGTTGCCCAAGGTGACTTGGCAGCTCCAGGCTTTTTTTTTTCCTCAGTTTCACTGCTTTGCTGGGCTTTTCTGTGGGAACTCTTTGTTTTCTGGCATTATGCAGCTCTCTCTCATGATTCCAGGTATTTTCAGAAAAGGTTCAACTTAAGTGCACAGCTCACATCCAGCAGCCTCCATCTCAAGTGAAGATATCTGAAGTGACACCTGGTTCTTGGGCTATCCTACAGCATCAGTCCTCTGAGCAGCCAAATTTGCTAAGACACACCGGGGAAGACTGACAGCAGAGAGTACCTGGGGTGCCTGCAAATCCTGCTTGATTAACATATCCTCCCAGAGGAAGGAAGATATATCCTAGGATACCTTTTTAAGCACTGACCATGATTCTTATCAAATTCTAGGATTTTTTTTTTTTTTGCATGGGTATAGGGATGATTTCAGACAGAGAATCCAACTTATTAAAGGGAATGGTCAGAGGTTCAAGTAACACTCGATTTCTGCTGCCTCCCCAACTTGTTCATGCTTACCTGTGTTCTACAGAGTGATCTGGGCCCTGAAGTACAATTTGGTTCTCCTGGCACAACTCCCAAGAGTCTGAATAGATTGTTTGGGTCTCCTTTAACTGCTACATAACTGTGTTAGGCAGAGCATTTACAAAGCACTTGCTCTCCCAGCCTACAGTTGCATAGTGCTGATGTTTGCCACAAGCATAGATTGGAGTTTCACTGACAACCCAACTTCACTTCTTCTGCACCTCCATTTCCCGGACTATAGAACTATAATTTTCCATACTGGACACAGGGTTTTTTTTATTTGTTCTTCTTAAAACTCAAGCACATTCTCCTAACAAATGCTCTATGGGTTTGCAGAGATTAAAGCTTTCCCAAAAAATCTTAAAGCATACTTCATGCCAGCATTATTAGCAGGCAACCATACAGAAGCTGCCATCTTATAAACTTCTAAAAGCTTTTGGGTTTGATTTTTTAGTTGAAGTCTGCTTAATGGTAGCCAAAGCTACTGGGCACAGGCAGCATGCTATCACCTCATTTGCACTCCCTTGGTGGAACTAGCTTTGTTAGAGCAAGATTTGTACTGTCTACATTCTGATCAGGAAAGAAGCTAGGATAATGTTAGGGGACTTAGAAGAAAGGAAAAGACAAACCCTCAGGTCTTCATCCCTGGGTGAAACAATAGGAAGACTGGAGAAGAACAGACCATTAACAGAGATGAAACCAAAAGCAGCGAAGTATGAAGGGCAAATGAAGGTAGAAAAAGAAAGTCATAGAAGATGTTCAACTTTGAGGTGAGAAATAAATGGATTTGGTGACATACTTTGGAAATTCTGTGAATCTGCAGGAAAAAAAGTCATTAAACCCTTAAACCAGAACAAGTCATTCTTCCTCCTTGGCAGATCATCAGCAATCCAGGACACTTTGGTACAGCATGCAGGCTCCCCACTTAATATCACACATCTTCATTAAGTCAGACAATTCCATTGCCTACATTTTCTATGTCTTAGCCGACATTTTGCACGCAAGACATACCAACTGCCTAAAGCTGTATTTTGCAAAGCCATAGCAATACTGGGAGAAGAGAAAAGCTTAGAAAACTTGCCTTGCAGCTGGGTCATCACTGAAAGCATTAGCCCTCTTTATGTGAAATTCACTTGAAGGGCTGGAGCTCTCCCAGATTTCTCAGCCCTTCATTAATTCCTCATTAGTTAACCTTGCATAGAGATATCTATCAGTATTTCATGCACAGAATAGCAAACACATGGGAAAAGATTACAAAGGTAGGCAATTAAGGCAGTATGTGTTAGGTTTAATCACCTTTCAAAGCATGACTAGTACCAACGTTTTCACACTTGGCTTCTCCAAGTGATCCGAGTTGCTTCCCAGTGTGGGACACAGGGGGTGTGCTGGAGCCAGGCTGTAGATCCACTCACTGGATGAATCTACAGCTGAAAAACATTCCACAGAAAGAAAAAAAGGGCTATTGTGACAAGGCAAAGCATAGGATGAGTTGGAAACAAGAAGCACCAAATGTTTTTTCCCAGCACTTAAGGTACAAGAGACTTTTGTGTGCAACAGTTATGCCCTGTTCAGACCTACAGGAAGACATCACTCTCATTCTCACCTCCAATAGATCCAATGAAGTAGATAGGAGAACACATCCGCCCACTGAAGTGGCACTAGAGCAATTGTCTAAGGCACCTTTGTGCTAGTGACTGCATTGGCTGCAGTGCCACTAGAGTTGTAAGGCAGCATATTACTGTACAGGTATTATTTAAGTATCTGTAATACATCAAGTACTCCAATATGGAGAGATGCCCTGGTAGCAGGGAGTGGTGCTCTCAGCAAAAAGAGAGAACTGGAACATACGTCACATCTTGAACAGAAGTTATAAAGGCTCAATGATGGATTTATGTAGAACAGTTATATGGTTTTGTAAAACAGTTGCATTTAATGGCAGAACTACACATACTGTTACATAGAACTGTTCTTGTTCATTCCCACAGAATGATAAACCCTTCTATGTGCAGCATTTTGACTCCTATTGCATTGCAGAGATAAAACCTCTGCTGTGCAATTGTAAATACAGCTGGTGCTGCAGAGCTTGCCATTTACAGAGGAAAAAATAATTAAACTAACGTTCACTGACATTTTCACCAACACCAGAATCCTCTTGAAATACATTTACAGGGGGCAAAACTCAATATAAACACATGTACATCAGCTAATTCACTGCTTTAGCAGCCTGTGGCTACAAAACTTCTATGTATCAAATAGCAACAAATGTTATCTACAATCTTACAAGGAGAGAAGGGAGGTGCAGTGAGTTGAGGCATTTCAAACACTTCCAAATATTATTTTGCAATAACCTACATATGAATGGCATGGCCAGAAGTGAATCTTTGTCAGCCATCAAGAGGGTGATTCATTGCTGCCATGAGAAACTTGGGGCTGGAAAAGCAATTCTAATTGGTTATAGTGAAAGAGTGTCAGACCTCTACTGCTACTTAGATTTGTATCCTGTAGAGGCCTTCATGACTCCAATCATGCCTAGACCACCTGCAGCACTCTGGTACATCAGTCTGTGAAAACAGGATGAAACAGACTAGATTGAGAGACACATTAAGAAATTGAGTCTTTGTGACTGCTCAGGCAAAGGCCGTCCTCCATTCACCGTACCCTGCACACAGTGGTCTCCAACATGCCAAAGCTCATGGATACAGGAGTTTCACAAGCAAGCAGCATATTGGATGGCTAAAGATAAAGAGACAAGAAGCATGGTGCCAGCAGGGTCAAGGCAGGCCAGTGTGAAGCTGATGTGACTGCTGTTGCTCAGGGTGCGTTTTGTCTGTGGCAAACATGCTTTTTCAGGATTCCCAAAATAGCATTTATCATAAACAGCAGATTCACTGGGGAGCGCACTGCTTCACTTAATGCCTCTTACTGTCCCTGTCAGACTCCTACCCCAGCGAGTCTCCTGAAGCTAAGGAGGTGGAAAACCTAAGAAATACCAAAAAAGCAGAAACTCTTTATAGAACATCTACCATCAAATTACATGCCAAAACCTCAGCAGCACAGAAGCTGCCTTGAGTTAATTCTGTTTCATCTTCAGACATCAAAAACCAAAGTTTTTATTTTGTTAACAAACTTTGGAGCTACCTCCTTTCCCTTAATACTCTGTAATATTTTCTCAGCACATGTTACACTATCTACTTCTAAAGGTTTTTCTACAAAGATATGGGATTACTGAATTCCCCATATTCCCCAACCCCATTATATCTTATCTTTCATTAAGATTTTCTAGGACATTTCAAGATTTCTCAACAGTTTCGGGATACTTGCTGGGAAGGGAATACATTTCCACACTGTTTTCTCATGAAAACTGGGTTTTGCCTGTGTGCCAGAATCAGGAGATGTTTTATAAATAGCTTTGGACAGATGTCAGGAAATGATGCAAGAGCTCAGGCCACTCCACAGGGGCCAATTGTCTGAAGTGCTCAGGAAAGAGGGACTTGCACCATTGACTGCTACACAGGGAAGAAAAAAAGCACAGGAGCACCATTTACTACAGAGGGTAACAGGTTTATGAAACACAGGATCTCTCTGTCGTATTACAGCTCAAGCAAAAAGCTTGCAACTGCACTACAATGAAAACTAGGTAAATTGAATGTTCCTTTAAAGAGGAAAAACTAACCAAAATCATCTAAACTTGCTTGGTCTTTTACTCTCAAGGAAGATCTTTACTCTCCTGACACACTTATAAATGTTAACACATGCATTGGAGTTTCTCCAGACACCGATTGGTGCCAGACACTGGGATCATCTTCTTACCTTGGCATTTCCCATCATTTTCAGCAAAGGCCTTTCACCTCAAACTGCTTTAAATGGGCTCCAATAATAGCTCCAATAATAACTGTTTAGAGGTTAATCTGTGTCTACTCATCTGATCCCAAGAACTATCTGTTCCTATTCACAATAGTAAAACAGAATTGAGCATCAACTTGCAATCTCATTTTGTTTCTATCGGCTTCCATGAAGATAAAGCACAGTAATTTAACCCCAAATAAATGCTTTATTTGGAATAGGAGCAAACTCTCAGCATTCTTAAGTCCATGTAAAAATTCTCAACAGAGTTAAATGCAGTAACTCTGGCCTTCTCCCCCATTACCAAGTTGGCTCCTCTTCCTAACAGCAGCAAGCACCTCTCAGCCCACTCCTTACCACTCTCTCACACAGCTGACTGAACAGAGTGATACGCATGTAAGACTATCATATTAGTTGGAAATAGTGTACCTCCACAGCAGATGTGCTTTTGAGTCATCCAGTCCAGAGTGTGATGTGTTTAAGTCCTCTATGTTCCCACACTGCAGTTAAGCATTGTGTGGGGCTAGAGGAGCTGGCCTCAAAGCAACCACAAGCATTGTCATAACCAGCCACAGTGCTTTCTCTCACAGACCCGGCATTGTGGAGGCTAGCCTGAGACTTCAGCTGAGATTTCAGACAGACGATGATATATCTGATCCCTCTTGTGACCCATACCTCAGAGGCATCCTACTCTCCAGAATGCATGGTTTCTACCCATCATTTGTAAGCTACATGTTCTCATGGCAGACACAAGAGCCTAGAAGCCTTCCTACCTATGACAGGAGTAAATAATACACCACCCATTTTTTGAGCTTTTGTACTAACTGATTTTACCCATCATCGACATTTCTGTAAGTCTAAAGAACTACTTTTTTTTGTCATTAAAAACATTAAATCTGATGGAATCTTTGTTGTTTTAAAAACATAAGGTTTATTACCTCCATTTTTATTACATTTCTTAGAGGTACAACAGTGCTGAAACTGGGCCATCCCAAACTTTCTCGATTAAAGGCTATACAAACAGAACTGTAAACACAGACTGCATTCTTTTCTGCACTTGGAAAGAGATCTTGTAAAACTTTTTTGCTTCTTGACCTACGATAAAATGTGTCTCATATGGCTCTTACTGCACTGCTGTGTAGCTGCCTCCACAGAGATGCGCTGTTCTTGTCAAGGGCTTCTGCAGGCTGCTTCTCAAAAATTAACTCCATAGGATACCCTGGTGCTGAGGAATCACTGAGAAGCAGTCCTAAAACCAGAAAGTGATCTCATAGAGGTAAACATTTCACTGTATGGTCATGTCTAAAGGTTTTTTCCATTATTTGAAATGTGAGATTTACTTCACAAGTGAGCTGGAATTAAGAAAGATAAAGAGGCAGAGAAACCACCTGCTTTCCAGTGCATCAGCATTCTCTTATCTTCAGCATATCTCTAAACAGTTTTCAATTGCATTCAGTGAAAAACTGTTCAATGAAAACTAAAGAGATTACACATACATATAAAGCTATACTTTATGACAGGGGAAAGCTGTTACTCCCTCATTCTTTGTGGTTTATGAAGCCCTGGAGAACCATTTAAGCCTCAGTTAAAATAAAATCAATTCCTGATAAGTCTATTTTAGTAAACACAAAAAGTTGCTAAACATTATCTCAAATTTCTCCATATTGTTTAAACTGGACACTCCCAAAACAAAAGCAATCAGATGATTCAAAGAAGAGGAGTTTCAACCTTTAGACCAGCTCTAACTGCAATACTTGGTTCTCATGACTGCAGCAATTCAACGGACTCCAACATGATCAAAGGGTTCATGTGTGCTCCATGACAGCATTGCCCTAGATGCGGTTCCTATCTGTAATCTGATGTATCCAGTGGCTCACAGCACTACAAGCCTACTGATCCGGTCCTTCCTCTGTTCCCTTGTATCCATTATCACAGAAGTTAGGTGCACAAATCCATTCACTTGTGTTCAGTCATGGAAGACTTTGTAGCAAGATGCTGCTGCACAGTGATCTCACTCAGTCATGCAAACTAGTGGCTCTAGCCATTAGACAAGAGTGGGCAAACCCTTCCTGATAGCCTGTGTCCTGAAATGGTGGCCTACAGGCCACAAACCACTCAGCTTTTCCTCGCAGTTAACTTTTCCAGAACAGACAGCATCCCTGGTTACAGACTGCCTTGGAAAAGATATATGCCAGAAATCCAGGAGGAACATGAGTCAGCCCTTGCTTTCAGAATTGAACCCTCCTGTTGGGGCTGGACTAGGAGTCTCATTGCTGCTGTCCAAACCATCTTGTTCCAAGGGCAGCTCCAAGGAGAACTTAACACTCTCAAGCCTGTCTGTCAGAGATGCTTGACAAAGACTTTACATGACAGCACAATATTCATCAAAACCAAGGTGGTGGTTTCCTCTCAATCCAGCAAAGGTTTTGAGATGTCAGGTTTTTTTTTTCCTGACAGACTAACCACGCTGGCATTTCCACAGCTGCATGAACTGCCTATATGCTTCCTAGAAGAACAGACGAAAGTAAGATTATTATGGTTTGTGATAAATTTGCTGTTTAAATAATTAAAGCAATTCATTTGCTTGTAGTAGAAACAATTCAAGAACTATGTACAATTTGCAATCAGAGTACTACCCTGTAACCCATGTTTATCATCCTAGGTCCAATGACATTTGTTAGTAAACAATACAAGTGTAATCATTGCTAGGCGATAGTAAATCAGTGGCAAGGCTTGAACAGGCTGTTGTCAAGTAGGAAAACTTCAACCGAGACCATGCAATGCCTGCTGTGATCAAGTGAAACAGCAGGGTAGTAATGGAAACTTTTGAACCTTTTCACACAGAAGAACAAGATTTATCTTCCTGATTGCCCTGATGTTTCAAATAGCAGGAGAACATGGGAATATGGGCCTTAATGTCAGCTTCTTTGACCTCTGAAGGGAACTCCATGTGACATAATCACAGTAATCAGAACAAGCTCTATCTGCTCTGATACAGCTTTACTGCATGAGCAGATACTTCTTTTTCCACTTGCAAGTGCTCAGTCCTCTGCCTCATTCATTGCGCAAGACAAACAGTGCTCACCTGATTGCCAGTAATTGGATACCAGAAAAAATAAAATCAGGGTACTGCCCTATGTCTTATTCTAAAGACAGAACCACGAGGGATTACAGGCTCTGCAAATACCCATTAAATTAATTTCTACAATCTGCAAGAACATCAGGGTATTAGCATTTCTACTTTCCTGAACTGAGACACAAAGATCAAGGTCACAGTAGCCCTCAACAGCAGATACGTTAAAGATTACTAGAACTGAATTTTGCAAGGGATTGGTACTTTATTCCACTGTTCAACTTTCCAACCCACTTTTCAAAGTGATTGTTACTTCTTGCAGTAAATGCAGATCCCCAAAGCTGTTAATTCTCATTCTTTGCAAGTTATTCTAGGCTTTGTTCAGCAGTTGTGATTTTCCCCATCACCAGAAGCCCCAAGTGGCTGTGCTTGTATACCCCAAGTAGCTATGTTTGCAAACCCTCCATGCCAGCCTCTCCACTCCTATTCATCTAGTTTCTCCAAGTCTCCTTCCATTTCCCTATTTCTATTTTTTTCCTCCTTTTTTTCTTCCTTTTTCACAAGCTTTTTCCTCTCAGCCTATTCCTGAAAAATTTCAACCTATTTTGTCCTTGCTTCTACCAGGTAGCTACCACCATCTTCCTAACTGGAGCCAGCAGGAGCCAGTAAAAGGAGTGCATGGGAGGAACAGTCCACCTCTATTCAATTAAGATGCCCAAACCTAACACAGCCTGCAGTAGCCTTGGATGCAGTCACATGAGAATTTCTATTCAGAAGTGGACTGGGCAGGAGCACACCCAGGACTGACAGCATGGGAATTTACCTGCTGCCACAACTATCCAGTCTGCATAACCTGAGGTCTCCAGTTCATAGACATCAAGAGATTTTTCACAAAGATAAAACGTGAATCTCTGACTGTGGATTTCAAGAGTGCTTTCCTTTTCTGGAGGAGGCAAGGGCCTTTTAAGAGCCTTTTTTTGCCTGTTTTTAAGTAGGACAAAATTAATGCTTTCCTCCATGCCAGTTCTAGTAAAACAGAAAAATATTTGAGCTAAACATTCCAGAAAAGTTCAGATTTGGAAATAGATCTGGCACAAAAAATATTTCCATCTGAAGAATTAGCCGTCAACAAGATCATGGTCTACCCAAACTGAGGTAAGCACTAAGACCAAGGCGCACAAGAACTTCTCAGCCTTGTCCAAGCCACTAAGAGGTGTACTGCTCCCTCTTGTACAGCCCCTCTCCATCACTGCTCTTCCGCCTGGGCAAAGGAATAGGCACATTCACACTCTCTCAACTCCCAGCAGAAGGTACCCAGAAAGCTAACATGGGCTGCATCACCCCTCTGGGCAGCCTTCTCCTGACATCCCTGGGGCTGGAAAACCACTATCTGCAAGGGAGGGTGGTGGTGAAAGGGTCTTCCTACACAGGAATGCAGGGGGGATGTGGGGAGGAAGTGGACCAGGCATCTCCTAAGAAAGATATGGTACAATCAGTGTTCTCCCTGTGATGAGGGGTTTCTGGGAGGGCACAGGGAATCCCTACAGGGGCAATTGCTGCTGGGCCGTGTTTAAGCTTCTTTTCACCTTTGCAAAGGTATTTTGGGAAAAGGCTCTCAGCAGGGGAAAGGAGGAGACTGGACTGTTTCCTGTAAGGAAATACCCCGCTCTCTAGGACAAGGCTTCTTCTATTATCTTGCTCTGATGCACAGTCACACAGCCTCTCCTACCACCCAGGAGGCCTGCAGTTACATGAAGGGGCCCAAGAATCAGGGGAATGCAACAGTGAAGGAGGTGAGGAGATAAGTGCTTAAATAATCTCCATTATTAGCTTCTCTGTAATCTCAGTATTTGGCTCATATGAAGGATGGACAGAAACCCATGTAGCTGTGTGCAGGGGTTGGGGACAACAGCAACATCAACCTGAATTTCTGATAGTTACAGAGGCTGTAACTTCTTTTTATTCTCACTGCATCCTGTGTGAAAAGCATTTCAATACCTGCCCAGATCCTACCATGAAAAACTATATCTCACAAAGCTGTTTCCCAGTGTGACAAATTCAGGTTTCAAGGCTCTGCTTGACAGTTTCACAAAGACAGCATTAATTTCTGACTGAGCATAAGCAACCAAGTCATTGAACACCAGGAGTGCATGATGCAGCACCCCGATGCCTTGCCTGGGTCAGACGTGCTTTTCAGGGCCCCCATCTGCAGAGCCTGTCCCACCCCTCCATCCTTCAGCAGCCAGCCACAGGGGACTCATGGCAGCAGGGTGCTTGCTCACCTGCAGAAGGCAGAATCTAGGTAACACATCCCGAATCCACCCTTGTGTTCTTTAAAACAGACTTTTATTTACACTGCTAGTTGTGGCAAAAAATAACCCCAGTCCCCACTGTACCTTCAGTTACATTTTACCATGTGCAGAGATGAAGCTCTGAGGCTCCTCTCCCTCTGCAGAGCAAGCACAGCACTTGCAAGAATAAAGCAGTGCTTATGTAAGCTCCTGAGTATGCCAAGTTGAACGTCTGACAGAGGAAAAACTTCTGCTAAACCCCTATTTTTTGTCTTCAAGAGATCTAATCTATCGTCTGTGCATTCCTGACCTTCGGAAAGTATTTTCATCTCACATGTTAAGTATAACAATCCTCTTACCAAGGGAACATTTTGTTAGAGCTTTAAATTGGGTTACGTAAATTATTTGTAGTTCTGACAGCAGGTTTCTCTTCCGTCCACGGGGACAGTTACGAGATCGCTACAAGGTTCAGTTGTAATCACTGCAGATAATCATCTGAAGGGACTGTTTGAAATAAGATCTAATCTGGGGGATATGCTACAAGTTTACCAAGGCTTTTTATAAAAGCAGCGTTTTTGCCAAGTAATTTGCAATACAATAACCTGCACAGAACTAAAAACTCCCCAATGGGGATGGTAAATTGAGGAAAAACACCCATCTCCCACAAACTTGAGGAGGAAGAGAACACAAAGGGGAGAAAACTACATATATACATGTATAAAGGTGGTACTGAGCATGTCTCAGTCCATGAATTTCCTCTTTCTGTCTACAGTGAGAAATGCAGACAGGATCAAGCTCTTTGTTTCCACTAAGTAATTGTACAGAAAAGGCAGAGTGGAAAAAATATTCAAGAAGCAACAGCTCTACTGTTAGCATTACATCAGAGCTGTCAGTGACTGAGGAACACGTTCTGTACTCTCTTTTTACTTTTACGTCTCCCCAGCCCCTAACCAGGTGTGGGGTTAGGCACTGATTTTGAATAAAAAGAGTTCTCAGGCAGTAGAAGCCTCCTGCATCACTTTCTCTTGTCACTGGTAGGGCTGATTGGGAAAAAAAGTTTCAATGGATTTCTTCAGGAGTGGGAAAAGAAGGGAATAATTTATAAATTGTGATTTTTTTTTTTTGGAGTTTCCGATTTTATTTATGAGCAATTAAAAAAAAAAAAGCAAAAAGCAAAAAACAAAGCAATAAAACAATAGTTTATTCGAATGGAAATCATTTTGTTTGACTTTTTTTACTGATTTGCTAAACCAAAATATTAGAATGAAAAAAATTCAAATAAACATATGGACATTTAATTTCAAAATCTTGTAAGAGCATTTCAGAATTTTTGCTTCCTAAGTAACAAGAGCAGTGAGTTTCATCCGATGCTAAATATAAGCAATTGAGCATATCCAGTAAACCTGATTTCTACACACTCCTGCTGGCTTTAAGTCCTCTACAGAAGTGGTCCAGACACCAACAAACCCAGCTGCTCCTTCTGCAGCATGAAAGTACTCCAGCGAGGGACATTTACAAGGAGAGAAAAGCCACACGCATGCACAAACACAAGAAGCGTGCAAAAGGTGCTCAGCAGAGGAGGACCTTTACCCACAAAATTTAACATCTGCTAACATCTGCAAATCTGCAGGGACTGCTTTACGTTGGCATTTCCAATTGTATTGACCTCTCATGGTGGTTTATCTTTCCTTCATATTCCCTCCCTTCTCTGTTTAATGCCAAATATTTATTTTCAGCAGTCTGTACAGAGTTGTTTTATGATTTTATTAGCAGTCTGTCTTACAATACTTTATCTGTAGAGAATGCAATGCATTAGTACTTTTAGCTACAGTGTTAGGTATTTCTCTGAATTATCTACAGACACTGACTAACATACAATGGTTTTATTTATATAAATATGCTATTATTTTGTTAATTCTCAAAGAGAAGGGTGTTTTTAAGGGTTAGTTGGAAAGACTGATCTTAATCCTTTATCCTTTCTCTTTAAACAAGCAGACCTCTTAGGAGAATGCACACAGATATTTAACTTACCATTACCGAAGCTATCTTTTGACTTCCTCAGTATCATTAATATTTAAGCAGAAAGAACAGAACAAACAATTATCTGAATGATACCACACCAGAACTAACAAAGTAATTTTAAAAGAGTCATCCAGAAGAAGTGAGAAGGTCGACCAGAAAAGGAGAGTCAGGAATAGCTGTGCTCTGATGAGGAGAGGAAGGTTATGTTGCTGTGATATGAGCAGTGCACAGCTGTTACTCTAGTAATAATTCATCATATTAATATTTAAATGAGAGGAGGAGGAGAGCACGAGATTGTGCATGACTCAATGGTCCCTCCCTGTCCTTAAGCAGAAAAATAGGCCACAAATACAGAAGGAGTGTTAGGAGCTCTAGATGGGAAGGCTTGCTTTCATTACCTCATGAATAAAAGTGGGCAAACTGGTCCCCAAAGTCTAGAAATTATCCTGGTTTTACTACTGCAAGTTAAATTCTGTTTCTACTCTCAGAAGCAGCCATTAACTAATGAACAAATCAATCCCGCAACAAGTGCTTCAGGTCTGTACGTAGTGTTTCTTGGATTTCCATGTATTTCCAGAAAGCTTCTATGCTTCCTGCAAAAAGCTGCCTGTGGGAGCCTAGCTTGGCAGTTGCTCACCAGGAATTGCTGAATTGCTGCTGTACTTTGCCATTTATCTACAGACATGTTGATAAAAAACACATCTTTAATCAGGACTTACCTCCAGGCTTATTCCATCATCTTGGCCCATCAGGGTCCCTGGGATGGGCAGGCTTAGGAGACCTGAGCAGGAGTAGGAGCAGCTACCTGCAGGAGCAGGTATGAGGAGCAGAGCCTCAGCCCCAGGGAGCCTGGGGGAGCTTCAGGAGGCAGAGCAGCAACATCCAGCAAGAGCAGGCTCAGCACAAGGTGGAGGGCTGGGGGAAACAGCTGATGCAGGCATAACCCAGACAGATGTGGGTGGCATCCCTGGCAGCAGAGGCAGCCTGGCCACGCTTGGTTGCATATAGACTTGCACAACTTCATCCAACAATTCAGTATAAACATATTTCTCGTATGCTGGTTTTTTGGGGGCTGGGTTTTTTCTTTTTAATTCTGCACAACTCCTCGTTAGCAGAGAGTGTTACTATGGCACACTTGGTTGAGCATTGTCTTGTTGGCTATACAATTCCATATAGGTAATAAATATCCATTTAACGAGAAACACAGGCACAAACTCCAGAAATGGCCATGAGGCTACGTAACAAATAGTTTGTAACAGAACACATCCACAGAGAAGCATTCAGTTTAATGCTCAGCATGAAAATATAAGCCACACGAAGTACAACCATTAAGAGATGCCAAAACTCATGCAGTAACATCAGTTCTCAGCACACCAAGGTAAATTGTTCATCAGTAATTTTCTGTTTTCTTTGTATTCAAGCGAAGACATTCCCCCTCTTCATTTCATTAGCCTAAAATCAAGTTTGCAGACAGCATGAGTTAATGCTGATACTGTTTTCAGCTGACAGATATGGAGGTTTTATTTGATGCACCCAGTGTAACAGGATTCACAATATTAATAAATTACAGATACATCTCTCATCAGATCTTTCCATATCTGTTGTCAGTGTCCCAGCAGAGTGACCATTTAAAAATGGTCTTCAGAACTTGCAACAAAGTTTTGTACATAAAACAACATCAGACCACTGAGCACATTGAAAGAATGGGAAGTATCAACCTAGACAAGGTCCACAGGAAGATACTCTCTTCTCTGTATTTGTAATAATGCAGGAGAGGTTAGGCTTTTCCTCCTTGGATTTTGGGAGTGCGGGAAGAAAAGGCTTACTACACTGGCTTTAATTCCACCAGCTCCACCGCCACTGTTGCCTCATGTGTAAGACAGATACATGAGGCTGGAACTAGGTGTCTACTCCATTAACACTCCCAACTGGGACTCATGTTCCCGGACACATGTGGAGGAAGAAGCTGTCCTCCAACACCTTGAGCCTCCAGTGACAGCTCCAGCCTCAACAAGTGTCTGATTATTGCAGGTTGAAGACCATTTGAACTCCCAAGGCAGCAGCCTCACTAGTATCTCACTAACCAGAGGGCTCAGTCTTCAGCCAGTTTGAGTGCTGAGTAGTGTCACTGGCCACAGGAACAAAATGCTGGAAGAAGCAGAAAAGTCCGTCAAGTAGCAGACGTCTCTTTTCATGTGAAGGGATTTGGTCTGGTCCACAGGAATGCAAAATATTTGCTGCTCTCTATACTAGTAGTGTCAAACATGATTTAAGTCGGACTCCCTTCATCCTTGTATGTTCTCCTCCACACTATATACACACACGCTTTCAGAACCACCATCCTCCTTGTGAAAGCAGTTGTCCAGATTCCAAAGCATTCATGTACTATCGCTAAAAAATTCTGCAGAGCAGGCTCCAATTTCCCCATTGGTCTTCAGTAGCCTGAAAAGGTTAGCAAGCCAAAGAGGTCTCATGACTATTCTCTCCTTCCCTTTAGTCTGCATTTTAAAAAGAAAGTGTTTGAAGCATAGTGACACACATTAACAAGGAGAGAAGGCTAATGTATCATTTTAAATCAGACACAAGTTAAAAAGTCTTTGCAACCGCTGAATTTTTAATAGAAGGTGAATGTGTAATCAAAGATAAACATTTTCAGGTACAGATTGGGTCAGCTGACAGATTTAATAGCTTCCATAAAACACCACACTGCAACAGCTTTTATAGTGTCTTTATAGGCAAGCATCAATTTCCAGCTTGACTTGGCAGCAACCAGATGGATATACTAAGTCTGGGGAGGCTCAGAAGCCACTGCTCAGATTTTCTCATCTTGACTGAAGGAGTTGCTAGTTTAATCCAAAACAATGGTCTTGCTTCAGAAGAGGCTCCACCCTCTGTTGTCAAGTACCTTTGAGGTCAAGGCTCTTTCAGGTGTTGTCCAATGTCTGCCCAAATGCCACCCTTTCCAGCCTATGCTCCTTTTTTGTTTCTAAAATGCAATAGAAACAAGGAAATAAATCCTGCCTCTTGTGTCCTTGGGTGCACTTTTGTGCTGAAATTCCCCTCCTGTGGATTTAGAGGTAGCCTCTGCTCACCTTGGAGAAGTCATGTGCCAATTACGGCAGGATTGAGTATAAAATTCAAAGACTGGTCAGCAGCAGTTAGCACTGTTGGTATTTCATTTCTAGAGAAGTAACCTAACTCTTGACTCAGGAGGCATCTATCATAGCATTCATTCATTTCTTTTATAACCAAGCATCAGGCCTGGCTGGTGCACTTGCCCTAGGAACAGAAGGGTCAGTGTGATGGCCATGACCTCACTGCACGCAATTTCTAATTTAACTAGTATCACTAGGGTTTAAAGGTATGACCACCAGATGCAGACTGCTGGGCCCAACACATGGTCAAACACAGCATGCAGCCATGCCCAACCTTCACTTAACCAGATACGCTCCATAGCTCAATATTTCTAGATGAAACCAGGCAGTTGTGCTTCCTGAAGGCCACACAAGTGGACAAACTCCCCTCTGGGTCTGCAAAGGAGCACTTGAGGAGATAAAAAATGCTCTCAGAACTGCTGTGTCTTAGACTCCAAGTAACAGTAGCAAGGCTTGCATAGTCAGAAAAGAAGGGCAGGCTTTTTATAGTCTAAACTTTATGAAGTGATAACAATCTATTAATCATCTAACATGCAATTTATCTACAGACAAACAGGATTAAAAATAGAGCAGGTAGTTTCGTCTCCTGTTTTTTTTTTTAAATTGGAATGAAAACAAAAAGAAAGCTGTCGGATGAGGAAGAAGGCTGCTGAAGATGCTCAGCACAAGGCTACGGCTGAGAACTGCAGCGTGAGCTTCCTCAGCTATTGCATCTCCTGATGAGAGGCCAGATCTTGGGTACTTTCAAGTGGCCCTTTTCTGTAATAAGGATCTCAGTATTTGGCCTGTTCATAATTTTCATTTCTTGGCACTCGGTCCAGGAAAGCACAAGGCTTGGCTTTTTACCACTGGAATCAATGCAAAGACTTCTGCTTTTTAAATGCTTGGCTCTGCCTCAGAGTTTTTTAATCTTTCCTTTCCTAAATGTAACCGACTGATTGGAGTGTGCATCCCTGGGTCAGTTTTCAGCTCTTGATCCAAATAGCTCCTCTTGGAAGAAATCCCAACAGTTTCCCAAAGAATATTCCTTGGGACAGTCTGGAAACCCTCTTTGTCAATAAATAATTTCTACCAAGTGAAACACCGACAGAGCTACTCCTCTCAGCTAACTATACTGTGAAACATTAACCTCCTTCCCTGCCCGTGGTGGCAGAGACTACGTTTTTCTGCTTCGTGACCCAGGACTCATCTCACTGTGGACTCCTGTATTTTCAGCACGCCTCTGAGACTGAGTTACATGGCATCTACACTTACAGAAGCAGATGGGAAAAAGTAACTTTCATTTCTTCCTTTTCCACTGGGCATTATGTGCAGTGCAAGGGGACAGATAATGCCAGGATTCAAGGATGCTTGGTTTCCCTGACACAAACCCTCCATAGTGTGATGCTACCTGACAAAAAGGGTTCTGCCTGCCATCACCTACGGATCTTGCTGCACACTCAGAAGAGCTGTGAAGGAAGAATATTCTGCCAAGGAGAGCAAGGGCAGATGCTTGCTGCAGAACCAGATGGATATGGAACTAAAGAGTGCCATAACACATGGCCCTGTCATTGCTCCCTGGACACAGCCATGCCCAGCAGTTGGTAGCAGAGTTGGGCAGCACCAGCAACTCCAGCAGCACTGTCATCCCAGAGATCTCTGAGGCTGAGGGACATGGGTGGCACATACTTGAATGCCATTATGTGTTTGGCTGTGCTTGCAGCAAGATGGCACAAACTTGTATGCATTGCTGCTGGTCAGGAACAGTGACACTGGGGACACCAGGGCTGGTGTTCCATGAAGCTCCCGGACCATGTGATGAATTCCTGAAGGTTTCAGAGCATGAGATGCACTGGGAGACCCCTCCTCACTCCAACTGCCCCAGCAGAGAGGGTTTGCTCAGAAGATCATGCATGATGCCAGAGCAGCATATGGGCAGGAGCAACCTCACCAGTATCCTAATTGACGCCTATGCCTCTGGCTCTTCCCTATCCACTCCTTCCAACCTCACCCCTCCACTGAGTAGTTTCTCTACACCCACTCTTCTCCACACCCACCATTCTTTCTCATTATATGCAGCCTGGCTGTGCTGACAAGCCCATGCCACACTGTTCACTCTTGCTAGCAAGCCCAGGAAAAGAAGCTTTGTTCAGGCCCCTACTTTCAGAGTGCAAACCAAGCAGAATACCAGATCTCCTTTCCCGCTTCCTCTCCACAGGAGGTTTACGCCTGGTGGCATTGCTCTGCACAGGTATCCCATCTCAGCAGGGCTACATAGCTGTGCCAAGCCTGCGCCAGCAGCCCAGAGCAATTCTGTGATTAGGATGCTTCACCCAAGCAAGAGAAGTTGTTCAAAGAGGCAAGTGTAGAAGAGTGCTCTGGAAAGGGCCGGGTAAGAACAGGCCAGCTTCATGTTTCCACAAAGAGCACTGATCCAGAAAAGGAAAAAGGAAAATATTTTCCTTTTCATTAAAAACCAAACCCAAACAGGACCCACTTCTCCTTCATCGCGAGCAGACCGCACAGCCTCCCGCAGGAAGGCAGCTCCAGCCCTGCGAGCTGGCCCAGACTTGACAGTGCTGCACCAGGAGAAAGAAGGAGGCCAAACCAAACAAAAGCCCTGCTCTTACTCAGAAGCCAGCCCTCTGCCTGCAAGCTGCACACGCGAGTCACAGCACAGCCAGGACAGCCAAGGAGAGATTAGGTCAGTTTATGGGACAGGCTCACACAGCTCAGATCTCAGCTCCCTGGCAGCCCCACTCTTTCACCAAGGCTGGCCATGCCTGCTCCTGCTCTCTCTTTGTGTCCCAGCTTGTTTGCAGCTCATGCTCCAAGGGGCCTTAGGCAGCTCCTGAGGGTCACAGGGAACAAAGTTCCTGCCATGCCCTGGCCCAGTGCTGTGGGCACAGTGCACAAAGTGTCCTGAGGTGCCTCCTGCTTCTGGACCAGAGACTCAGATGCTGGGCTGCCCATTTACATGCTCACAAAGAGGTCTCCAGTACCAACCTGTGAGGCTCAGCAGAGCTCCAAAGGAAAAGCCATACAGCTCTCAGCTGTCTTGTGGTCCAGTGAGCACGTCTGCTCATGAGAGCTGCCACTGCCAGGCTAATGGAGAGCCTATCTCCTGATGCTGTGGCTTGGCACATGAGCCTCATGCTGCCACTTGCATGGACTGCTGTGTGCTGGCACCTTAGCCTGTTGCTGGCTCAGCACGAAGGAGCTCTCAGAGAAGCTATCTATGGGTATGCTCTTGGCTGACCTCTTCCTCCAGAGCCTGTGGCTGAAGTCTCACTGTTGTGCCTTTAGCACCAGCAGCTCTCACGCTTTCAGAGAGATGCTAAAGCAAGCTGAGATATTGTTTGACAAGCCTGGCTCTCTGTTCTACCTGCTTTACCTGCTCAGCCTCCCTTACAGCCCTTCCCTGGCTCAGCTAAAGTCATTTCAACAACTTGGTCTGTAAAACATCAAGCCTTAAGGTCACAGCTGGGAGGAAGCTGTAACAGGGCAGCATAGACATCCTTATACAGCCCTACAAGTTCTCTGAAGATAGGTGGTTGTACAATAAGAGATGATGTTAGTGCCTGCCATACATGCCCAACCATGAGAAGTAAAACTATAAGGAGCAATTCATGCTGCTGCCCACTGACTTGACCCAAGATGTTTAGATGTGTATATTCAGAGCCTAGAAGCTTAATATCCTCAACAGATACACCACTCCAAACATAGAAATATTCCTGTTATATCCTCACTGTGGCTGGCTCCATCTTGACCCTGTAAATGAACAGTGCCTAATGCTGGTAAAAGTAGCAAAGCCTCTCTCAGGAGCTCAAACTCCAGAACAAACAGCTGTTATAAGGAGGGGGAACAGGGGAAAGAGGAAAGAGAAATAATGAAGGTAAAAATTCAACAGAGATTGTATTGTGCATGAGGATCAGGCAGCTTAAAGTGCCATAAAATCTGTTGTACAAATGTTCTTGCAGTAAAGCAAAATAGCAGCTATTCTCAGGGGAGCTGTAGCTACCCTCAGTGATTACCACAATAGCCTGAATGATGTGGTATTTTTTCATTTTTGAACCAAATGCTGTAAGTAGTGGTATGTACCTGTGTTAGAGAATACTTTAGATCAGCATGTCAAGTTCAAATGGAAACTGTTTAATACATCTATTCACTCAGGCTGGATAGGACTTTGTTCAATAACCATTTCTCATGGTGAGATAAGGGGCAGAACTGCATGAAGCCACTAACTATAAAAGCACACATCAGTTTATTCATGACCCTCCATACCCCTGGGAAAGGATAGACAGTTTAGGTATCCCTCAGTTAAATCTCTCCAGGACCACCTAGTCACAGATTTGCTGTTGATATCCTACTTTTAAAGTTTTTGCCCCCAGCTACCAAGTCCACTACTCACTGTGTAGCATTACACTTTCTTTCAGCCCTTGCTTTTGCCATAAGGTTAGTCAACATCTTGAGTCCTACCCCACTTGCTCAGACAAAATCTCATTGATTGTCAAGATGAATGGGGCTCATTTCCCCTTTTTGTCCCATGGGACAAGAAACGTACTTTACAATGCTCCAGGTTGCATATGGCTCGTATGTACTGCCAGGCCCTTCCAGCTCTGCCTGCTCCAGAGTAGATTTCCTGTATCCCAGACAGCTTCCCATTTAAACAGGCACAGGCTTCCTTCCCACCAAGCAGGTGGGACTGTAAGTACCTATGATCCTGTGTTATTAAGCCCATATCTTCTGAGCAGGTCACAAGGGCATATTGGAAGCAAAGAGGCAGTGTTTAAGCTGCCAAACAGCTATTCTTTCATCAGAGCAGCACTGCACAGATCCAAAGAGGAAATTCTGCCATAACAAGCTTAAGTCAGAGTCCAAAGTAGGTGGAAACATACCAGTTAATGACTTCCAGCTCCAATGGAGAGCACCCTGGGGGATGGCAAATGGAGCAATGTCTGTTCTCAGCTTGAGAAGTCACAGAGTTCCTTTCTTCTAGATTCTCCATTTGTGTATTTGGAGAGGGGATGGCTTTAGGGATGGACACACAGAGTGACAATTAGAAACATACCACACATTTGGATTTCAAATCAGGCAGGCTCCCCCAGCATTCTGTAGTATTAATAGTTGGCTCTTTGTTTAACCTATTACAGGACAGACTATTACATATATTCAGAGGTCACACCAAGTCCTAGGATCAGTACTGCTTCTCCCTTGGGGCTGGGAAGGTAGGGAATAGAGGGGGGCCTGGGAGCCACCACCTGCACTTGGGTTCCTTCTTTTCTTACAAATTTCAGCCCAGGTACTTCCAAAAGATACTGAACTTTTCATAGAAGAAAGGGCAGAGCCACCACCTCACCCTGTACAGGACACAGAGAAATCCTCCAGCATGCAGCCTAGGCACCCAACCAGGACTAAAGGACAAGGGAAGGGAAAGAAAACTACACCTGTGACCTGCCAGGGGATTAGCATTGAGTTAAAGATTGCCTGTTCAGCCTGGAGAAGAGAAGGCTGTGTGGCGACCTCATAGCAGCCTTCAGTATCTGAAAGGGCCTATAGGGATGCTGGGGCAGGAATCTTCATGAGGGACTGTAGTGAGAGAACAAGGGGTAACAGGTTCAAACTTAAACAGGGGAAGTTTAGATTGGATCTGAGGAAGAAATTCTTTACTGTA
>JASSUY010033805.1:0-11541 GCA_032466535.1 Forpus xanthops
TCCTGGCAGTAGGGTTGGAACTAGATGATCTTGAGGTCCTTTCCAACCCTAACTATTCTGTGATTCTATGATTCTGTGGCATGCAAGTTATCCCATCTTTGCTATAATTTGTCAACGAATGTGAATTGTGCAGGATTTGGACCGGATTCAGCATGGTGCGATTGGTTGCCTGGAAAGGGTCAAAATGTTCTTCAAGTTAGGCTTGGTCATTGGAGGGATCTGAGATTGCAGCTTTCGGTTTAATGTGGCTTCTCATCAGTTTCTGGCCCTATTTGTAGCGGTCTAGTTGTAGCATGCTGCCTTTGTGTGACATTGCTCTGATACTGTAAAGTAGGGAGTGAAGACATCCTGCTTTCATTGGGATAGTTCTCAAATTCTCATCTAGGGTACTGTGTTTTTCCCTGTCTCTCCTGTGCTGCACAGAGAATGGATCTGGTTCCTGGAGGGTGACCAGGAAAAAATCTTCATCTGCACCCAGGGCATCTCTGATATTTTACTGTTTGAATCATGTAAGCCAGGAGCCCTATTCATGGTTCCACAGGCTAGGCTGTTCCTCACCTGGCAAACACTGTCTTGTAATGTGGAGTTAAAGCACTCAGTTTTAGACTGCAATTCAGAAGTCAAATGAAGCTGATGTTTCTAACCCAGGTCACCCATAGTGATTTCAAATTGTAGCATGGAACAGTTCATAGCAGGTATGTCTGTCCTGACCAGGAGTTGTCGTCTTGGACTCATTCTGTGCATGCACGTGGCCTAACTAGCATTGAAAATGTCACAATCACATTTTCAGCCACAAAATAAGCTTCGGACTTCTCACTAAACCAGCCTTGTTCATCTTCAAAAAGGCATATTTCCATAATAATGAGGGACTAAAAGAATTCTACACCCTTTCTTTTATCGTCTTTGCTCAGCAGTGGCATTCTGCTGTTCATACAGCAGCAGTCTTAGTTTCGCCTGTCTTTTGAAGACAAATTAAGTGTTCACTTAGGGTCAACACTCATAATCAGGTAGCTCAGCCATCAAGCCCATGAAATACATGCTTTGCAACAGCATTTGTCTTTGGGCTGTGCAGTCTGTAGATATTATAGATGTACATATAGATTATTGCCTGAAATCTCACACCTCTTCAACTCTGCTCTATCCCTGTGCATGCTCAGTAGGGGGATATAGAGGGTGAATGGTGCGTTTCAGTTCCTCTGGAGTCCTTCTGGTTGGCGTTCTTTGCTCTTGGGAGCGTTCTACACCGCAGAGCTTTTTCTACTTCAGTTCTCTAAATTTCGTCAGGAAAGTGAACTTCCTTCTCCACAGGTTTCAGAGGTTTTGTGCTCTGATTCTAATTTCAGAGATCCTTTTATGCATTTTAGGAAACACGGTGCTCTTGTAGTGCCCAAGGATGTCTTTGGTAGTCCGGACTTAGAAGTGGTACATTCTCCAGGCAGACACCTAAGTTTGTAGTGAGTTTTGTTTCTGGGATAATCCCTTCTGTGCTGGCCAGTTCCATTCAATGTGGGTGAAATGACTTTCCACGTTCCTTGCGTTCTTCACCACGGGTGTTGCAACAGCCTCACTACTGTGATGAAGTTGATCCTGTTGCCAGCTTAAGATCATCAACACCAGAAGGAACAACAACTCCTAGTCCATTCTTCACACTATTCTTTCATCTATTTGACTTATCCTGGAGAATAGACAAAAGCATAAGGGATTTTTAGGATGTGGATTCTATATTATCAGCTACTGAACTACTTGTCTTCTGTGACGATTGTAGCATTGATTTGGCTATAAATAATATGGCTGGTGTCAATGTTAGTAGTGTTTATGTTCTATTAATGTGTGTTTGTTTATTAGCCTTTGAGTTTTTGGCAACTCCAGTTACTTGAGGCATGGGTTTAGTATAATCACATTTTGTCACAGACTGCTATAATTAGGTTAATTAGTCATGGCTTCTACACAGCTTATTAGCAGGCTAAAATCCCCTTTTCTTTCATCGGGAAGATTAAGTGCTATAATAAATTGTTTTCTCAACAAAGCTTGAGCAAAATATGGTTCAGATTCATAGTTCTAATTCAAAGTGGAATTTTGCATTCTCCTTCATTCTTCACAGAAATGTGGAAAATGCTCCACAAAGTGCTTCTCTTGGACAGGGCTTTCAGGCCAGGATAGTGGTGCCAAAAGAAATCAATATTGGTATTTGTGGCCCATTCTGTGCCTCCCATTTTGGGCACGTTAACTTCAAAGGAAACCTCGTTAAATGCTGAGGACCCTGGGCATGCAAGGAGCCCTGTGTGACTTAGCTTATTATTTACTGTTGTTTGATTAATAATACATAAAGGCTAACAGTCCTCTGTGGTTGCTCTGCTCATGATGTGGGATCTGTCTGTGGGACACACGTGCATGATTTAGGCTTCCAGCTTCTTTGAAGTTCAGTAAGAAGTTTTACAGAGCTTTTCACTATAACTAGTGAAGCTCAGTATTTAGCCCTGAATGAAGAAACCCACGTGCCTGCCCAGAAGGGCACAGTCTGTAGGGAAGGGTAATATTTTTATTAGATTTGCTAACAGACTTGGGAAAAACAGGTAAAGTTTCAGGCTTTTTAGGTGCTTCTCTAAGGCTGAATCAGGAATTGAGTTCAATCTAAGTACAGGTCAAGGAAAACTGCTGAGCTTAACTTGTTTCTGTTCATCAAGTAGTGTATATGGGGAAACAGTGGTACCTGCGGAGGCTCTGGAGCAGGGGGAGATGGGAGCAAAGGATGCAGTCATTATCCTCAGTGCAAATACAGCCTCTGGGTTTTTGAAGGGTTAGTTATGAGCAGGAAGGGGAAAAACCAATATCATTTAATGAAATTTGTGCCTTTACTGAGTCCCTGGCTTTGGTATTCAATAGAATTGGTCATTTCAGTTCTAAGGCTTGTCTTTTGCAGGTACTTAATAGTGACCTCTGAAGAAGTCAAAAGTACTTTTTACTCTTAATGAGGTTTTCTGTCTTTTTTCTAATTACCTTTAGTACACTCTGTGGTACTTTCCTTACCTTCTGTGTTCCCTGGACTTGACTGAGAGATTTCATTTCTCTTGGTACTTCTGGAAAAGGTCTTCGTGCATGTGCAAGGTTGACTTGGCTATTGGTTACCTTAACAATAAATGCATGGACACACCTTAAATCCCAAATGTCCAATGATGCTGCTGCTGGAACTGCACAGAGCATTGGGCCACAGCCATGTGCAATGATGATTTTGATATTGTTGCGTGATTGAACTTAACATAGAATGGGGGGGGGGGGGGATTGTCCTCTGTAGAGTTTTTCCCCCATTTTTTGCTTCTTTCATTCTCTAAAAGTTCTCCAGTGTCATAAGATGAAGGTGTTGATATCTGTATTCAGTCTTCACTGAATTGATGCACTTGGTCCCTTCACCCATGTGTGAAACTCATTCTGCTTGTTGAGCTGTTCTTCAGTTATCTTTAGGGCTAGGACAGAGAGCTCATATCATGGTTCTGCTCTGATCATGAATATAGAAACAGCATCATTGTTTTTTTTGTGTTTGTTGCAGACTATGTATAGACTAACAAGTAAAATGATTCAGCAGTTATTTTCTCACCCTGTCAGCATCTAAATCCACACAGTGAAAGTGCCCTCATGTCCCAAACCAGGTTGCTTGCTGTGGGCAACCCCTCGAGTTTCCTGGGCTATGCTCAGGCATTTTCTGAGAGCAGGTGAGTTCTCCAGAGTCAAATGTGAGGCAGCAAGACGTGAGCAAACTGTGTGGCTTACGGGGAGCTCATGCTTAGACCTCTTCTTTAGCCACAGATTCAGGAGCAGATCAGCAGGCAAGAAGAAAGTGTGTGTCTTCTCCTCACTGTACAGGTATACTGGGATATGAGAGAGGCAGATAGGCACTCCTCCTTCCCATAGTGTGAGAAAGCCTTATTCTGGAACAGCTTCGTAGATGAGCCTCACATAAGGCAGTTACCTATCTTCTGTTCTGTGCCAGTGCTCCTTAGGGGTTCAGCAGAGCAGTTTGTATTTGCCCCGGAAAGGTCACATGGACGTACTCACAGTCAAGCTGAGCTGTTCTTGAGCTTTACCACTGCTAGTAAAGCTGGTGCTTATGCCCTTCTTGCCTTCATTTTCAAGGGTGCCTTCGCTAAAACCATCCCTTTTTAGAAGACGAGGCTTGTTCTCAGGCCACTGAGAGGTTGGGTGAATGGATTTCCCTGTGACCTCAGGGATCTGTGCTGTAAAATTCTCCCATGCTCCGGCTCCTTTCATGCCCTTCCTGGGAACCTGTGCCCATGCTACCCTCTGGCTTTGTGCCTCCTGCAAAACTGTGGTCCCTGGTTAACTGTGTGTGTCCGGCTCTTCGCAGCACTGTGTTCCTGAAGGCTGGCTGCAGGCAGCTCTGGATCCCCTGTGCACAGATACTCATTTCCCAAGTCTGATTTTCTTTGTGATATTTTCTGCAGTGCCTCTTCTTTGCTGAATGCAGATGTGTCCCATAGGATAAGTGACGCTAGTTAATATACAGCAAGAATACACCTGGCCAACTTGGATTACTGCTTCATCCCAATCATTTCCCTCCGCTTTTTCTGAAGAGGAAGGATTTTCATTATGTAGATATGAAAACGCTGCTGAAAGGGCATTGTTTAATAAATGTGATGTTGAATAATGAGCTCTAAATACTGAATTCAGCTTTCGAGGAGGAGAACAGGACTAGACAAAGTAGTATATTAACTCCATATTTATAATTCTGCAGCATGCAGATGATCAGATTGCGTGAGTGGCTCAGGAGATTAAATACCAAATCACAGTTTGCATTTCAGAGAACTGGGGCTTTTTGTGACAAAAGAGCAGTGATATCGCTCCCAGCTTTCACTTCTTGTACTTTTGAGACACTGCGATTTTTCATTCTTGTCAAAGATTTATTGCGACACAATCTGCTGTGCTCTTTGTGCATAAGCAAAGTCCTCTGATCAGGCGGGTCAGATAGGAAGGGCTTGCACAGCTTCCTATGTACATTCAGAATTCTTATTATGCCAGAAAGTGATCAGCTTAATTAAATCTTTGCCATTAACTCAGTTCTTCAGATGTTCAGCCATTCAGTGCAACTTTGATAGAAAACATTGATTATGACCCTTCAGTGTGCATTTATCTGCTCTCATCTAGAAGTTTCCTAAGGCCATTCATCTGTCCTCACTAGCACTCAGATCTTGGAGAAATATTCCCAATGTCTCACAGAATTACTTCTTAAGAACATTTTACCTTTTATTTTTCTTTTCCCTTTATAACCTGCTGACCAACTGTCTGATGCTTATCTGAAATACAGCAGAGGTTTTGATCACATCAAAGATTTAAAGACATACTTTGTTAGTTTGATTGCAGAGTGGAAAATGAGTTTTTCTAGAGGCCTCTACAGCACTGTTGTCCTTCACTCTTAATCCACCCATGACACAATGCCTGCTGTCAGCTGATCATTTTGAATGTTAAAGTTCTTTCACCTTCTAAATAGAAGGAAAGGGAAGTAACTTTCATCAGAAAAACCTTTCAGACATCAAATGTGTCAGTTTTGGACATTGTAAAGCTTTTGAAGTCTTATTGCTTTGCTTAAAAAAATAGAAAGAATACCAGTTGCAGTGCACTCCTGAAAAGATGCCAGTGGCCTGTGGAGCCAGGAGGGACACCAGAGAGGTCTGATGGCAAAACTCTGCTGCCAGCTAAGGGCACACAAGCAGTCATCCTGGTTTGGACGTGGTATAGTGTGCCTAGGTATATAAAATGCTTTGGAAAGGCAATGAAGAGAAATGGCTCCTGTTTATTAGTTCTTTCTTAAGGCCAGATCTGCCATAAGGGACCTATTGGAGCTTCTTATTTCTGTAATGTGGCAGAGCTCATGAGCGTTTCGTTTGCATGGTTCACATGAACACCTCTGAAGACTGCAGATTAAGTGCTCAGGTATATTTCAACTGGGAACAGTCTCTGGAGCCCTGATGGTAACTCCAAGGTTTTACCTGTGTTGAGGCACATGAGGTGGCCTTTTGTGGAGGGGCTCCTGGTCTCTGTATCATCCCCACATCACAGTACATCCATGGACCAAAGCATCACCAATACCTGAATAGGAACATCCTTGTGCAGTGAATATCATCTGACAGAGCATGGGGACGTGCTTTTCACTTGACTCAGAATTGGCCATGCCTATGCTGCAGTCTGATTTGATCTTTGACTATTGCATTTTAAAGAAGGTCCAGACCTTCTGGAGGCAGGATAGATGAGAGCAGTGGGAAGTGAAGCTGAGCTCTTGCAGTCCACCAGGCATATTTTCTGTCTAACATTTGCTGTGCATTGGCCCACAGTAATGACCCATCTGTGATTTATAAATGCCAAGTCCAGGGAACCTCTCAGAAATACACAAGTATCACCCTTCAGCTGCCACCAGGGACCCATGGTCAGATGCTGGGTCTCTCTGTGTCCCTGATTTGCTGGAAAGCATCAAAGAGAAAGTGAGGCTTTGCAGAATAACCTGACTTCCCAAGGCCCATTCTCAAAACCTCTTGAACAACCGTTACAGAACATGCAGGAAAAATGTGTGTCCCCAGCTGTGAAGCAGCTCAAGCAGAATTTAGTGGGTGGATATGAACAACCAGAGTACAATGATCATGGCTAAATCTCATTTTGGTTGCTGAGCTTTCCTATCCAGCGGACCTGCATGTACAAATGTACTAGTAGGAAGGAGCTGAGTGCTGGAGCCATTGCTTTCTGATTTATGATACAGGTTTCACTAGGAATTTTCCAAGGAAAGGTAGCAAGATCCAGTCCATCACTCCTCAGACCACTCCTGTCATCCGAGCACAAGGTGTCTGCATTTTCTGATGCTCTAGGAAGGATGCTACAGATAAACAGAAGGATGTTTTTGTATAGTGACATGTCATGGCATTACATACTTTTAAACCCCAGTATAATTTAGACGTGGGGAGAAGGCAAGTATGAGTTTGAATGAAGATAGGAGCACGCAGTGCAGTGAACTTGTCAGTCATCTTCTATGAAGGAAATAAGGAGGATTAAAATAACCTTTTTTGTGTTGAGGGGTAATTGAAGTTTGACAAAACCATCGTATCTTTATTTGTACCTTCAGTGGAGATTTGTCTTACGAGTTGGGTATAATTCAAATAGTGCAACTAAATAGAAAACAACCTTCAGTGAATGAATAATACAACCCAAAACCTAGTATGGGAAAAATGGGGAATAATCCATCATTTTCTACATTAATCCTTCTAATTAACAGCAGTATTCAAATGGAGTAATTCATCTGCCTATACGTCTCCTTCCTGAATGATCCAATCTATCTATTCAAGCCAGGTGCTAGTTTGACTTTACCATTCTTCCAGGAGCTGTTTTCCTCTTACTGTGGGATGCTGGTTTTCCTAAAAGCATTTGGGCCACCTGCAGAGAATGAAGAAAAGAAATAGTGAATATTTGGAGAAACCTATCTGAGCAGAACTGACAGTGCACATGGACAATGTATGACCTTCAGAAAGCGCTTTGAGAACACGAGGTTGTTCCCAAGCATCAGGCATTTATCCAGCTGCTCTGCTTTAACCCTGTTGCAGAAGTTCCCATAGGAAGTGCTTCAAAACTCTACACTCTGCCTGTGTACAGACAGAGAGCTGGGAAGCCAAACTGTGATGGGGCTTTCCCAAACCTCCCTGGGAACCTGTGTCCCTCAGGTGCACATCACCTTGTCAGGAGGAGACAGCCTCAGGGTCACTTGCAGAACTGCTGAGCACTGTGAGCTGCTTCTTTGTGGAACTCACTCTGCTTAGAAACCATGTAACATCCTTCAGAAAACCCCATCCCCCTAATTTTGCAAATGAAATTGTGACTAATCATTATGATTTAATAATCTCTCAGATGATTACAAATGTGAGAATATGAACTATCATTTCCTTCCAGTGTTGTCAAGTTGTGTGATTTTTATAGAGAGACATTTGATGTTTGGCATGTTCTTTATAGACCTCATTTTTATAAGTAGAGGATTTGGGTTTTTTTCCCAAAAAGAAAGCTACATAAGGAGCTAAGACTGAAAGTGTGAACTGGGAATAGCCTGAGGAGTCAGAGAGCAAGGACAACTTGAAAAGAAAATCACATTTCTTTTATCATGAGTTCATGATGTCTTTTGAAGAGCCAGTTTTGTGACTGCTGGGGAGCTGGGTGTTAGAAGCTCACTCTGGCAGCACTGGTTTGACTTGCACTGTATTATTTTCAACATCAGTTATGTCAGTGCAGAGCATGGTAATGAGCTGCTAGGTTGACTTCCTTTACCTCTGAGCTGCTTTCGAGTCAGATGGCTCTGGGACAGAGTATTTTAAATGATGGAAATAGCTTAAAATACAAAATAATATGTTATTTTAAAGAATGTTTTCCTTTGGAGTCAAGGGGAAGAAAACATGAAGAGCATACGTTGTATTTTTCTGTAGATTTTATGAAGCAATGCCTAAACTTCAGGCCAGTTTTGACCGGATGGTGTCCTTAGAATAACTGCCTTTAGTGATAAGACCAAGTGTTTAATATATTCACAAAAACTTGTTGTAGTGTATCTGGCCCTAGGAGATAAACTGCACACAGCAGCAATGACACTAGACCCAAAGTTGTTCTTTTCAGCTAAAGACTCACTTTATCCTCTGGAGGCAGCAATCAGTGATGGGATGGAGTGTGGCATCTCCTCATAGTGTCCATCTTCCTGTCCCCCGAGACACTGCAATGATCCTCTCTCCCTTTGTTGACTTAGAAGGGCCATGTGTCAAGGGCACTTTGTGAGCACACCAGCAGTTGCAATGGCAACTAGGATTCCTTTCTCAAAGCCAATGGCTAATGCACATTGTGTTTCCTACAGCTGTGGGGGAGAAAGAGAACGCTTTGCCATGTGTGAATGCGTGAAATTCACAGATCTGCTGACATACCAGCTCCAGTTTAAAGCTGGTTCTGACATAGATAAGAAATTGTCAGAAAAAACCAAACTGCTAAAGCAATTCGTCTGTGATTCAGTGAAGGAAAAATCATTCTATCTGAAGAAACAATGATCCTTGCCTTACCGTGGTGTGCAGAGACCTGTTTTGCTGGCAAAGTCTTGTTCTGCGATAGAAACTCAAGATTCCACTGTTTCCAACAATCAGAGCTGATTGGAACGTGGGTTGCAAAGACAGGAACTCGAGTCCTCGAGCCCTTTTGATCACGCTTTATTTTGATCAATGTTTTTTGTCTTTCCCAATTTCCATGACAACTCTCATTGACAAATGCATTCTTCACTGTGTTGGCAAAAATAGCCACGCGGCACAGGTTGATGTGTTGTACCCATCTGCTGAGGCAATGTACCATACCTGCTTTTCCTCCTACTGCTTGGAAATGCTGAAAGGTATTGTTGGTCTAAGTTTCTTGGAAGATTTCACAGCAGAGGTATTGAAAAGCAATTAGTATTCACAGGAAGATTGCTGATTGAGATAGCTTTCACTGCACAGGCTTTTAAATAGCAGCATCTCTTATTAATACCATCACTCCTAATACGTGCAATTAAAACTGTTGACTAATGAAAATTTTCGTGTTAATTTATATAACACAGACTTTATCCTTGCAATTAGAGCTTGCTTGATGCTGCAGCATGTTGTTCAGGGAGGGGGAGCCCATCATCTCTGATTACATCTGTCATTTAGAAAGAAGAAAGCAATTTTTCACAGTCTCCCTTGTTAACATCAACCAAGAGACTTCTTGAAGCAGCAGCAGCCTGAAGTGGTATTTTAAGTAAGTCACTTCCAAAGCTGACAGAGTTTAAGATGTTCTACATAAGCACTTGCACTGAGGAATCCACTGAATTCAACATTAGCCACTGTGTTGTGTTCAGGAGTGAGAGGTGCATCAAATGTATTTACTGCTGCAAGGGCAGGGTTTTGGCTGATCAGGATCCATGGTTTTGTTCCTGTGAATTTTGGTGCTCTGGTTTCTGGTTTCCTATGGAAAGCAGGGTATGGCACTGAATTTGGTGCAAGTTCTGTCACTGCCATTTCTCCATGTTAGTGCTAATCCTTACATGGTAATATCTGTTGAACCTACTTGGCTCATGCTCTCTTAATGGCCTTCTCAGGATCCCTGAGAGTTTGGCATGGAGACGGTCAGTACCAAATTGAGTCAGTCCATGCTGTAGCTCTCAAGTGGTATTGCAAGTGCTCTGCTCTTATCTGTGCCTTCTGTGGAGTTGTCAATGGAGCGATAATTTCAAGTAAGGCTTCATTTGGCGCAGAAGCTTTATAGTAATAGCTTTATAGTAATATCTTCAAGTACCTTTCTCCCTATAGCTCTAATTCTTGTCCTAGAGCACATGGCCTGTGGGGAAAGGTGAAGGGATTTCTCCAGCTATGAGATGACAGAGCCACACTGTCCATGTTATTGGCAGTGGATGTCATAAGGATCAACTGCGGTAAATTGAAGGTAGAGAGGTTCAGCATATATAAACATATATAAAATCTTCTTTACCAGAAGGATAGTGCCTCTCTACAACAGGCACCCAGAGAGGCTTAGAATGAAGCTCTCATTTCAGCATCTCAGTAGACAAAGCCATGGCTGACCTGCTCCAGCACTGGCTGTAGTCCTAGCCTGAGCATGAGGTTGGACTAGATACCTCCAGAGGTTTCTTCCAAGCATTGCTTCTTTGATCCTGTGAGGGTGTATTTAACAAATGTCATGAGTCAGTGGCATCCACTGGCAACAGCTTGGCAAATTCTTTCTCTTTCCTAACTACAGGCATTCCCAGTGCTAAAAACATGAACTCATTTGTTCTAAGAAGCCCCTTTTTCTGACACTTTCTTTCCCTTTGTTCACTCTCTGCATTGAAGTACAGCTTCTAAGTTCAGTCCATCACGAAGAAAGTTTTCCACTTCTTGTTTTATCACTGGGAAACCTTTCCAGAGGGAAAAGTGTGGCTCTCCTGCAGGTTTTAGGACAGGGTGGCCTTCAGTGTCTTCTGCCTCATTTGCAACAGCACCATATCCAAGGCTGTCCCTCAGCACTGCTGTCAGGGCTCTTGAATGACTCTTAAATCCCTCTGGCAAGTGTGTATTTTCCAGCTGATCTGACCAAGGTCTCACACCAGCATTTTTCAAGGTGCTTCCTCAGTTGCTCTCCACAGTGAAGATGTGTGGGATGTGAGCTGGAGCATCGATTCTGCAGAGCACCGCTGCCCATCAAGAAGCTTCTGCTTTGCTCTGAGTATGCCTTTCTGTTTCTATAGAAAACAGCTCATTCACTCTTTGATACTTCACTTGTCTTTTCCACTTCATGTTCAACTGCTGAAGCTTTGGATTATGTGAAACACTCTAAATATGTTGGTTTCAGCCAGAATTTTGCTCGACATCCAGAAGAACCTTTCAAGTTGTGCCATATGCATTGCACTGCTTGGAAGAGAGATGATTTGGATTCTTTAGTTCTCCATGTGACATCATAGAATCATAGGATAGTTAGGGTTGGAAAGGACCTCAAGATCATCCAGTTGCAACCTCCCTGCCAGAG